>BQNB010049328.1:0-39513 GCA_026074375.1 Tanacetum coccineum
TAAAGTAGAAGGGTTAACTAATTATTTATATGAATATACGTTGGTTTGGTTGCTAAGCCAAGACTCGAATGAAGATATACAAACTCTACATAACTCTACATCAATCTCTTTTTTTTTTTGAATAACATAATACATCATAACTTGAGGTTTATAACATGTACCCCTACACTTGAGCTTTTACATGCTCGATATTTATAATCTAACTAATGACCCGATTTAAGGTGGATCAAAATAACATGCAGATCATCAAACAAACATATGGGGGTATTGACTTAACTTTTATTCCCCTCCCCTATTCTTCCGTGAAATAAATACTACCATGGATCCCAATCGTCCCAAAACTGTATTTACAAGGATAAGGACTTATCAACCGTATACTCAATAATTAACTTGGGTTAAATACAACAATGTACTAAAAGCGAGTACATATAAGGTAGGCTAAGGCTTTTTGGGTCTAACGATTAGTTTAAGGGTGACAATGCTCTTCATTAATAGTCCAGCTTAACCAGAAAATTACGAGAATCATGAAAAAGGATAGGCTCAGAGGGTTTTACTAGGGGTATCCTGCACTAAAGGTGAGTGCATGGCAAGGGTATGGGATAGTTATATGATCGGTGTGACCATCATAACAATTACATGTTTAAAACATGGGTTAATTCTAATGTCTCTTATCAAGCAAATCCTAATACTTACTATGCGATCTCGGGATGCATCACAATAACAAGTTCTAGAATTTAATATGCTACCGGTACACTTATATAATTTAATACCGATCTCAATGCTCCAGAAAAGGCGACGATGACCACACGTACATATCCGTAACGACGAAATAGACACATGTGACTACTCACTCCTTAACTCGAGAAAGCTAAAGGTATAAACTATCTAGGGCATCGATAATAGATACCCGAATTCCTAAAGATCTAGGGGCGAACCTCACATTTTTAGGGTGGAATTCTGAGGGTTTTTGTGCTAGTCATATAAATTCCTATCCATAAGACGCTATTAATACTTAGTTTTCATTGGTATGTGTCGTAAAAAAATTTAAATTTTGGTAAAAATCACCCTTTTATGCTATGTTTCGATATATTTCCCCCCCCCCCCCCCCACACTTAAGTTGAACATTGTCCCTAATGTTCTCTAGAAGTACCCGTTAAAACAAATAAAGGGAAAAGAAAACAAGGAAAAGAAACTAGTACTCCTTTGGTTTACTCAATAATGGAAAAGAAACATGTGATAAATGGTTAAATCATCCTCCGAGAATCATCTAATGAAACTTCCTAAGAACTTCCAAGCTTCTCCTCATCAAATATAACCTGTAATTAAAGTCAAAGATAACTATACCAAGCATAAAATGTGCGATTTACCAATATACAATATGGACTTAGGGTTCAACTCGATAGATATGATGAAAAAATTGTTAAACTCATAAGGTTTTTGTAGGTTTATAAAAGAAGAATACATATATTAAATGTTATGCAAGATTTATTTTCAAAAATAATTAAAAACTTTAAGTTTTCTGAACCTGGGCGTTTGACCCCGTCAGGGTTGTGGTGACCCCGTCACAGGTGTCGTAGTGACGACGTCGCATGTTAATCGTGACTCGGTCTCCATAATCTGTGAAAACGAAATTTTTGTTTTTGATGAAAAATTTCCTGCACTTGATTTCATGAGTTAGTTCCTGTATAAATGGCTGCATAAAACCTAAGATTTAACAATTCAATCATATGACTTGAAACTGATGGGAATTAATCTAAACAATTCATTTAACATGTTTGAATTTGGCTCAAAAGCTGAATAAATTCCCCTACACTTATTGTTTGCAAAATACCTTTGATTAAAATTAAGGCAAGGTTAAAGACAATACAAAGCATGATTACAAGATAGTTCAAACATAATAAAACAAACTATGAAGAATTAAAACACACAAGACACTCCTAATTTGTAGGAAAAGTAAATTGGGTTGCCTCCCAAGAAGCGGTTTTCTTTATTAACGAGTCTTGTAGCTAGACTCGAAGTCACACATCCTTACGTGACTTATCCTTCATCTTCCTCGGTTGCAACAAGAGTGGGACGCTTGCCTTTGAAATTTTTGCTCCTCCATTGGTTGAACTTCATCTCCCTTTCCATATGAAGCTTTGTCTTTTTTTCCCATTCAAGGACTAGCCTATTTACGGTTATAGTAGGGGCTATGGGTTCTATGTCATTTTTTACTCCTTTGTCAGTCACATTGGAGGAATCGGGTATCCTATGGAGACTTACCTTACTCTTTCTAGACCTTAGGGTTATGGTGCCTGTATCAAACTTAATTGAGGCCTTGGTTGTTGATAGGAATGGTGTTCCTAAGATGAAAGGCCTATTTTCATTTTCCCTGATATCCAAAATTACAAAGTCTACAGGGTATACGTGTTCAGCAACCTTAACTAACACATCCTCAGCAATTCTTAAGGGTTAAATGTATGAGTGGCTAGCTAGTGAGAGTCTAATGTCTATCTCAGTAGGCCTTTCGTCGGTGAGTTTCATGTAATTGGAGTAGGGCATGATGTTCATATCGGACCCTTGATCGATGAGGGCGTTCACGTGCTTAAGGTTCCCTATGTTGCAAGGTATTTCGAAATTCCCTCCTATGTCTTCCTTCTTTGTTATCTTTTTCTTGAGAATCACTTCATAAGCAGGCCCCCCAGGTAATATTTTATACTCCTTCCCCTTTTTCTTTCTAGTTTGGGTTCTTGACCGAGAGTTATTGAATTTGTTGTTGTTAACTAGCCCCTTGATCAGCTTCTCATTGATCTTATGCTTCAGATAATATGCGATAGGCTGAGAACCGGGTGCTTCCAATGCTTCTTCATTCTCAGATGTTTTGATTGGTTTGTCTTTGGCCCCTTTTTCAACTTTATTCATTTTCTTGACCTCCATTACTGGCATTTCTGTTTCTATTTCGGTGAGCTTTTCAATGTTGTCGGGTGTTTCCTTTGTCCTGCTACTCCCTTCTCCTTCTCTTTTTGTCAGAGAGATAGAATTCACGTTCTTGGTGATTGGGAATTTGGCTTCTTATCTTATTAATATGTTCTTAGAGGTTCTGATGGTTGTAAGTTCCTTGAGAAGCCTGAACATTTTAGTCATCCTACCATTGATCTCCTAGCGTTGCTTGAAAATGGTGTTCTCAAATCTTTCCATTCTTTCGGTGTGCGCTGCCATGTAATCTCGTACTCAAGCTTCAAAAGTGGTATCTAATGCTTGTGGTTGAGGGCTTGGACCTGTACGTTCACGAAAAGCAAAAGTGCTTAGTATTGGTGGTTCATTTTGATTTCGCGGACGGGTATTCGGATAGACTGCATTGACATAAGCTTGGGGGTGTGTTCTAAGCTCAATGCGGGCGTCGGTAGTGACCCTTTTAGTAAGAAGTTGATCTGGTCTTCAAGCTTGAGAAGTCTCCGGTCAGGTGTTTTCGGGACGCCTCGAGGTGTAGAAATGGCTTTGACCGGTTTGATGAATTCATTTGTTTCATCCCAATCTTCTTGGTCGTAGAGGGCGAGGTTCTCAATAATTTCCCAAGATTCGTTAGTATTCTTATTGCGGATTTTTCTGCCGACGGCGCGGTCAATCTCGCACTTATGATGAAAGGAGACATAAATATAGAAAATTTGGATTTGAAGCCAACGATCAATGCCATGATGAGGGACTTTTTGGAGTAAGTCCTGAAAACGAGTCCATGCTTCGGATAGAGATTCTCCATGATGTTGTTGGAACATTAGGATATCATTGCGGAGTTTTGTAGTCCTTCCCGATGGAAAGAATTGAGCAAGGAATCGGGTAGCAAGATCCTCCCATGTGGAGATGGATCCTGCATGAAGGCGTTCAAGCCAATTTCTAGCTTGATCGCGTAGGGAAAATTAAAATAAACGCAGGCGCGTTCTTTCCCTATTTTCACTGTCAAGATCAAGTGAGTCCACAAGTTTAAGAAAGTCCTTGAGGTGTTGATTTAGATCCTCGAACCGAAGTCCGTAGAATGAGCATCCGTTTTGCACCAACCGGATGGTGTCAAATTGAAGAGGTACCACGTTGTTCCCTTCGGGAAGCTGATGGTATTCCTATAGCCCTTGTGGGTTGGTTTGGAGTAATCTCCTAGAGTACGGATAGGATTCTCGTCTCCCATAGTGGTTGACGAGAATAGACAAGAATGGGTTACGAAACAATTAACACGAAGAAAAGATAGACTACAAGAAAGCTAATATGCGGGAATTAAATTCTCACTTGAAAGGATTCAAGCGAGTAGAATTAAGCTAAACTATGATCAATACCTAACTATTCCCCAGCTGGCGGCGCCAAAAACTTGATGCGGTCATTGTTAGACTTCAACAAGAAGTTTTACAACTCCCTAGGCAGAGCACCTAATCGTTGTAGTAGTAGTATAGGCAAGACTGGGAGGGTTGTTATCGTTTACTCTAGGAATAGGTTGGGAAGGCTTGATCACGGTCTAATAGAATTCTAAGGGTTGAGGGAAGATTATTTTTGTATTTTTGTATTTTAGGAAAAGTAAGTAAATCATATAATTGGAGAGATGGTTGGTTTTAGCTATTAAACTAAATATAAACTATGCTACTTGTGATAACAATAAGATAAAAGACTGTGTTTATTTAATCATGTATTACTCTCTAGATTGCTTCTCCTAGTGTTGTTGCCTTGTCACCCTTGTGATGATCTGTGTAACTATTTCCTAAATCATGAACGAATTACACAAACCCGCCGTCTACTTAGTATGCCGCTAAAGCAACGCACATGCAAGGTAGTATGAAGACTATTACACGGCCCCTAGGAGTTCACTAAGTGCATGTGAAATATATTAAAAGTAGATAAACCATATTAGGGGACAAGGTAGTATGAAGACTGTTACCCGATGGTATCCTTTCTACACAATCACGTTTCCCTAGACATATCAACAGTGATATAGACAAAAGCTAGTTTTCTAAGACCTAACGTGCACATCCATCACAAGAAGCAACACCACTAAGATCTACATTCTAGGTTTCATACAATCATAAATAAACACAATAGGAGGTTTAGCCAAGCATGTTAAAAGTAGAGCAAGAACAATAGATAATCACACAACAAGACATATTGAATGATTAAGTAAACCTTACTTGATTAAAACATAATTTGGAGGAAGTACAATAGGGTTTTAGGCCATAAAATCGTCCCTAACAACTGCTAAACGAACTAGGGTTCGTACCCTCTTTTTATTCTAAAGTTCCACACTCAAAACCTTAAATTCGGGTTTGTATATATAGGAAAAATGTTATGACGACATCGCGTTTTAGTCGTGACGCCGTCATGATAGAGAATATTCTAGATAATGGGCTGGGTCGTGAACTTTGATGCCGTTGTAAGATCCAGTGATGCCGTCTTGGTCTTCGTTGTGACGGCGTCACGTTATAGTGGTGACGCCATCTCTAGCTGCTGAGATCATTATCTTGAGTGATGTTGGTGTAGGTACGTAGGCTTGTCCGTTTTTTCTCCAAATGAGCCCAAGTCATGTGTAATTCTTCCAAATGCATCCCAAATGAGAAATACCTTAAAAGGAACGATTTGGGCATAAATGCACGATTTAGGGGGTTAAACGACCCCGAAAAAGTGTATAAAATGACACATCAAGTTTTTTTAAAGCACATGTGAAAATACTAATTAACATGTATGCTTATTGATATAGGGTTTCCATTGCTTTGGATGTAGCTCCAGTGGTTGAGTATTTGCATAGTTTGGCATAATCGAGCTTTATTCATGGAGATTTAAAGTTGTCTAATATCCTTCTAGGCGACGACATGAGAGCTAAAGTTGTAAATTTCAGTGTGGTTAAAAAAATTCCCCTGATGGAAGATACTCAGTTTAGATAAAGCTTGCTAGAACTTTTCGTTATCTTGCACCTGAGTTTGCTGGTAAGTAATCTATTATTTTATGATTAGTAGTATTTAATGATTTACTCAGCTATAGAGACATGATTAGTACCCATTTGGTTAAAAACATGTTATAATTTTCGGATTTTCCAATAGGTAAAAGACAAGCTCTTTTACACATTTCTTTCTAACATTAGTGATCATTGGCTTTAAAAGACTGCAATAACCTCATGATATATTTTAAATTATGTTGATCAAACCAACATCTAAAAGATAAGTCTCTATAAGTACAAATTCACCTGAAAAAGGAATTTATTCTTGACTAAGGGGGAGTGATTTGCCGATTGTAACTGTCTTTGTCTAATGATGTACATTGTCTTTTCTTGCAATAGCATCACAAACAAGAAGTGGTATCGTCATTTCTTTATCCATAGTTAGTTAAGGACATAAGAATTCAAGGTACTATCTAAAATACTGACAAAAGGGGTGTTTGGTTTCGACGTACTGCTGCAGCAAGAAGCGTTTGGTTGCTGCAGCAGGAGCATTTGGTACTGTAATGGAAGATGCAGCTGTAAAAAGAGAACTAAAAACTTGCTGCTATAATTGATAACCATTTTCTCCTTAGTTGCAACTGCAATCCTTGCGCCCCTGTGACTCTTACAACAACTTGACTGCTACGAGCAGAAGAAAGAACAACCAAAGATATTTATTGATCTAGAACAACATATACTTCTTGAGGTAGACATATGTTTTTTTAAGAACCAAGTGTACTTCAAGGGGAAATTTCTGATATGATTATAGATGGGGGCATTTTTTTTTTTTTTGGTTGCGAGAAAAGTAGTTTCTACCTATATGGTTTGAGAAGTATAGGAATGAAGACAGAAGACGAAACTGAACCATACCAGTAACTTGGTATAAAAAACGGGAAACTGTTAAAGTCAGTACAACCTTTGTCTTGTCAGTTTTTTATTGTGTAAGAGTTTATAAAGATGAAGTGTGGTGTGAAGATATACCAATGGATGCGGCTCACATTCTATTAGGGCGTCCTTGGCAATTTGATAGAAAATCAAAACATGACGGGTTCCAAAACACTTACAGCTTTAAGAAGGAAGTAGTGATATTACTTTAGTTCCTTTTTATTGCAGAAACAGGCAGAGGGTTCTAATTTGTTTATGAAGAAGACTGGTTTTGAGGAACTTATGAAAACCAGTCCCTATGTGTTTACTCTTGTGGTTGTAGAAGAAAATAAGACTATCAGTGAAGCTCCCCTATAAGTTCAGCCATTGCTTAGGGAGTTTGTTGATGTGATTCCTAGTGACATACCCCTGGAGTACCGGTTATGAGAGACATTCATCATTGCATCGATTTTATTCCAGGTTCCGCTATCCCAAACAGACCAGCTTATCGGATGAATCCGAAGGAGTTTGCGGAGCTTTAAAGACAAGTGACTGAGTTACTGGACAAAGGGTTGATTCAGGAGAGTATGAGTCCGTGTGCAGTACCTGCCTTGTTGGTACCCAAACATGGGGGGACTTTTCGGATGTGTATTGATAATAGAGCTGTGAACAAGATAACGATCAAGTATCGTTTTCCTATTCCGAGATTGGATTATCTTTTTGACCAGCTACATGGTTCTACCATTTTTTCTAAGATTGATTTAAGGAGTGGATATCATCAGATTTGGATGCGACCTGGAGATGAATGGAAGACAGCTTTCAAAACTCGAGATGGACTGTATGAGTGGATGGTTATGCCCTTCGGACTGTCTAATGCGCTGAGTACATTCATGCGCCTTATGAATCAGGTTTTTAAACCTTTTATTGGTCACTTTGTTGTCGTTTACTTTGATGATATTTTGATATATAGCAGCAGTCTTGAGCAGCATTTGTCCCATCTTTGGCAAATATTTTCTGTTTTACGGGATCAGAAATTATATGCTAATGGGAAAAAGTGTCACTTCCTTGTGACTGAAGTGACTTTTTTGGGGTATATTGTTACTGGTAGCGGCATAAAAATACACCCAGCAAAAGTTGAGGCGATTATTAGCTGGCCAACACCTTCCACTATTCATGATATTCGTAGTTTTCACGGGTTAGCATCCTTCTACCGGCGTTTTATCCGGAATTTTAGTTCTATAATCGCACCTTTAACTGAATGTATGAAGGGTGGTCGATTCACGTGGACAAGTGAGGCTGCCAAGGCTTTTGACATTCTAAAGGCTAAGGTAACCAAGGCTCCTGTTTTGGCATTACCTAATTTTAATGAAGTTTTCTAGGTTGAGTGTGATGCCTCTGGAGTGGGCATTGGTGGTGTTCTAAGTCAAAATTAGCGGCCAATTGCTTTTTTAGTGAAAAACTGAATGATGCGAGACGCAATTATTCCACTTATTATAAGGAATTTTATGCTATTGTTCGTAGTTTGGATACTTGACGACATTATTTACTTTCTAATGAATTTGTCCTGTTTTCTGATCATGAGGCTTTGAAATTTATTAATGGGCAACATAAGCTGAAGCCTCGCCATGCTAAGTGGGTGGAATTTATTCAGGCTTTTTCATTCGTTATTTGACATAAGGTTGGGTCGAATAATCAGGTTGCGGATGCGCTCAGTCGTCATCATTCGTGAATTACCACTATGCAGATTCGAGTATAAGGTTTTGATTCGGTTATGTGCCTGTTCTTGGCGCGAGGAGTGTTATGGATGGCGGGACTTCGCGGTAGTGATATACAAGTTATCTCAGATGAAAGTCTATATTTTATGTAGTTTATATTTCCAATAGTGGAAGTTTATTTTTAACTTATTTGGACTCTAAAAACGAAAAAAAGATATAAAGTTATTTATAAGCTGACGATCTGAAGAGACGAACCACTAAATCATCAATTTCAACAACTCAAACCTAAAGCAATTTTTGATGTAAAACAGATCTATTTCAGACAACTTTTTAGAGGTTTACCCGAGACTGAAAATCAAAGCACGAATAGGGCAAAAAACAGCCACAAGCAAAGTCTTTTGAAAACTGCACACAACAGTTACCGACACACAAAATATAATTCAATTTTTTTAATGTATCACTATTTATTTAATAAAATATTAATAAAATCATTTAAATATTTTATATTATTTAAGTCGTGGTTGTTAACGCAATACCGAATGTTTAAAACTCATTTTTATTTTAAACGAGTCACCAACATAATAAAATAACAGATATTTATTGTTAAATGTTACAAAGATATTTATGAAAGTAATATCTATACTAACACCATTTTTACATAAAAAATGGATTGGAAACAACAAAGAGGCACAAGATTCAATTATTGTAGCGAATCTTGCCGTTTACAAGTCGCATCAAACGAGTCCCAAACCATATATTACGGAACAAAATTTACAACTTTATTTTGGATCCTGTGAATTAGTTTATACAATTCACCTCAACTTCTAAAATACTTGTCTTATATGTAATTACAACTTTGTATATTATATAATAATATATTATATAGGATGTATTAGAAATCACTTCTCTATGGAGGTCTAGCTAGTGGGGTTACTACTATCGGGTGTGGTACAGGGACAGAGTAGTTTGAATTCTGGGAGTCGTCGATTGCGGTGGTGTCAGATGGATTCGGGACTTGTGGGGGGGAGAGTCTCGAGAGCTTCAGTGAATTGAAGTTTACGATTGAGGTGTGGTCGACGTTGTATATATATTCTATATATATAAAGTTTAAACATTTATTTTCATTTGATATCAAATAACACACACACACACATACCAACATATATCTCTCTCTCCTTCTCCCATATTTTCCAGCCGCCGCCGCCGCCTCCGACAACCGGAAAACTTTTCCGGCGAGTCTCCGGTCGAAACCAAAAATGATCCTCGTCGCCCAATCTATCTGATTCTCATACTCACGCGCTTCCACTCGCGCCGCTGCCACCCCTTTTGCCGCCGTTGCCATCCACGTCCATCACCACCATAACACCACCATCATATCAACTCCATCTCCGCCACCCCATCACCTCCGAGAACACCACCACCGTCGCACCACCAAGGGTGCGTTCGGTTTACTGTTCACCGCACCAAAAAGGGTGCGTTCGGTTTATTAATAACACCACCGAGAGGGTGTGTTCGGGTTGATAGTCGCACCGACTAGGGTGCGTTTGTTTTGGACAGCCACCCCAAAAGGGGTGCGGCTGGTTTTGTATTAAGCACCGAGGGTGCGTTTGGTTTTGTATTTCGCAGCCAAGGGCTGCGTTTGGTTGTTACGACACCGAAATGGGTGCGTTTGGTTTTCTTGTCGTGACATAGGGTGCGTTGGGTTTAGGGCAGCCACCACCAAGGGCGCGTCTGGTGGTGGTCACAGCCACAAGGGCTGCGTCGGTTTGGGTTTCGGCACCAATTAGGGTGCGTTTTGTGGAGTAGCTGTGGGGAGCCGAATGATATGCAGGGGGAAGTGCGGGTTTCCAGCGTTGGCAGCCATCAAAAAGGGTGTGTTTGGTATTAAAAACAACCTGACAAGGGGCGTTTGGTTTTTGGGTAACAGCCCCCAAGGGGCGTTTAGTTGGGCAGAAAACAACCATAAGGGGGTGTTTGTTTTGATATATGCAGATTAACTAAACAGGGTGTTTTGTTTCTTGTATATTTAACATCGAATAGGGTGCGTTGGTTTGGTAGAAATGTATAAGGGGGTGTTTGGGTTAACAGAAAACACCCAAAAGAGGTGTTTGGGTGAGCAGGAAACCCCAAAAGGGGCGTTTGGGTGAGCAGAAAACTATAAAGGGTGCGTTTGGGATAGCAAGAAAACCCAAACAGGGGTGTTTGGGACAGCATGGGTGTTTGGTTGGGCAAATTTGCAACAAATGGTGCGTTTGGTTTAGCACAAAGACCAACAAGGGTTCGTTGGGTTTCATGCAATAGACTAAATAAATATAACACAGATTTAAAAATTATAAATCGAAACTAAATGATGGTCTTAATGGTAAAATAATAAGATATTCATTACTTTGTTTTAGTTGATATATATAAATATATACATAGATATTTAAAACACGCGGGTTGTTTGGAAAGTGGAAAAACATTAGATTTTATAAATATGGGAAACGTTATATAACCGGAAAGATCATGACGAAATTTATATAAATTTCTATATTTAGTAATGTTTTACTAAACCTCTATTATTTTAGAAACCCGGTAAAAGAGACTAAGTTATATTTTAAAGATATATTAAATTATAACTGTACAATAACTCGACAACGAATAAGAATTATACTTTTACAAATGAGACAACGATTTTAGCTACGATCCGTCAATATGAAGAAAGATTAATTTATAAAATATTATTTTATAAATTCCTGAATAGAAGTAAATCATAACTTTTGTAAAAGCTTTACAACCTTGTTGTTAATTCTTAACTTTAAGACGTGTGTCTACTTTTTATGCAAAGACATTAATTAATTATATTGGTCGAAATAATTTTGTTTCAATTATTTTACTCACGTGTCCTTAATATAATACCTGAAAGTAATTAATATACCTTCACAAAATCTTTGGATTGTCCATCTTCGTTATATAATTCAACGTACGAATTTATATACTTTTTCATTTTTCATATGTAATATATACAGAATATATTACATACTTTTCGTTTACATTTCGATTTACTTTATTTAACCAACAACCAAACCATTACAACTTGAGATCTAAATCCGTTATCAATGCGTCACGTTGATGTAACCATTCATCGGGAAATCCAAATACATTATCCTAGACTAGTGGGTCTTAGCCGTTAAGATTGAGTTGCAACTTCTTGATCGGCGCTTCGTCGTCCGATTCGTGTTGTGCATATTAGATGCTAACTGTCAAGATCGTTCTACATCATCTGAGGTGAGTTTTCATAGCTCGCCCTTGTAGTTTTTACTGGTTTTTACATATATTTTGGGGAGACATGCATGTTTACAAATGCATTTACATGTTGATACAAATAGGTTACATACTCATATGCATAACACACGGTGATGATTACAACATTGGTTTTACTTATGGATGCAACAACCTATATTTTACTGCGAATGAATATGGATTACCTTAGGTTTGCATGACTGTAAATCACTTGGAGGGTGACGCGAATGTATATGAAATAAATCTATTCTGGATAGACAATACCCGTTTGGGTGAATTATCTAAGGCACTGGGCAAACGGACGTTGATACATGTTACGGAATACGATTGTTGAGTCTTCAGGGCCTACAATTTACTGCGACACATGGATATTTTTAGAAATGCCCGGGTGTTCTTGGAGGGGACACCTATGATGGGTACATATTATTTTCATTAATGCCCAGGTGTTCTTGGAGGGGACACCTACGATGGGTACATATTATGTTCATTAATGCCTGGGTGTTCTTGGAGGGAACACCTACGATGGGTACACTCTTGCTGTGCCTTGAATAAAGTGGCATACATACAAGTCTACGTCGTAGTTTCATGAACTTAGAGTAATTGTAATCATTGTTTTATACTCACATGGATATTTACTGTGCCTTGAATAAAGTGACAATACATACTTGAAACATTTTGGTGATTGTAATATAAATATCATACAGATGCTTGTTGAACAATAGCGGATGACAACGACTATACGTACATTTTATATTGAGACATTAGAGAATTGAAATTGGTCATGCATACTTTAACAACATTTGATGTTCTAAAAATCATACATACATTTTGGAAGAGACGTTTAAGGATTTTAAAATGTGTCATACACACTTTGACAAACTCTGTGTTCACATTTAAACTTAAACAAATCTATAACTCACCGACTTTTAATGTTACACTTTTTAAGCATTGTTTTACTCAGGTGAATAGATCTGGATTATTTGATGTGGCATTGGAGTCTAACAATACAAATTTTCATTATGGATTTTTTACATACATACAAGTGACAAATCTCGTTAGTGTTAATTTACAACTTTTCATTGTTGGTGCAATTTATGGGGACAAAACATTATATCAACTTTCAGAATAACGAGATTACTTTTCAAACGACACATTTAGAGGTCGTTCTCTTGTATCTAGCACTGTGTATTATGAAGTAACGCCCTCGGATACATTTCTGCTGCGACACAATTTTGGGGGTGTTACAATAAGGAATTTTATGCTATTGTTCGTAGTTTGGATACTTGGCGACATTATTTGCTTTCTAATGATTTTGCCTGTTTTTGATCCATGAGCTTTTGAAAATTTTATTAATGGGCAAACATAAGATGAAGCCCTCGCCATGCTAAGTGGTGTGAATTTATTAAGGCTTTTTCATTCATTATTCAATCTAAGGTTGGGACGGATAATCAGGTTGCGGATGCCTCAGACGTCGCAATCATTAATTACCACTATCAGATTCTGAGTGGTCAAGGTTTTTGATCATTTTCGTGGGCTTTATGCGATACCCTGATGTTGAGGAGATATGGAGTAAATGTGATAATGGTCCTTTTTTCAACAGTTTTCCCAGCGAGTCGTTATGGAGATTAGAGAGTTAGATAGAGTCTGTCACTCTAAAAGGATCTGCTGGTTATAATGAAGAGATACCGTTTGTTATAGGTGTTGGTATCATTCCGGAGTGAAGGTATCGCAGAGAGTAATAGAGGAAGTGTGTATTAGCTGTTCTAGGGTGGAGCAGGATAGATAACGAGGTGACCTACAGCGATTTTAGAGGATCGAGTGATGAGAGTCCTCTTGCCGCTACTTGCGTGTGTGTAGACTCATCTGATCTCAACTAGAGCCTCAAGGGGAGGATCACCATGAGTGAGAGTGACAGCATAGTAGTCAGGTAGCGTCTTAGAAGTGATTCTGTATCAGCACATAATGTCCGCTGCGCGGGCGCTATCAGTGCGAGACGGAGATTCTCAGGAGGCTAGGTGTAGGATTAAGGTGAGAAGTTACTAGCTTGATAGGGGCTACTATCTTGGTAGGAGTATACGTGGGTCTCGATTCTGGGGAATATAGAGGACTCAGTATGTCTATGTGGCGTTTGATTTAGATAGACAGAGTAGTCAGCGCACTACTCTGCTGATACTCTAGCAACGGAAGGAATTTGTTATATATTGTGGGGTGAGAGGAGAGTATTTAGTACTCTCGAGAGTTGCGGGATGCATGTGAGTGTGCTGCAAGTGAGAGTGGCAGCTGTATGTCGAGAGTGGTACACTCATCCTGGGGTAGGTGTGAGATTGCTACGTGCTGATTGAGCGATTCTAGGTCTGGTATATATCTAACATGCTAGGACAACACTTTAGAGAAGATTTTGTGTAAGAGCGGAGGGGTGTGCGCGAAGAAGCACACAGCAAACGTCTATCTGATTTGTGATGATTAAGGGGTTATTATGTTGTGTAGTTACAGGTTTGTTAGGTGTCGAAGTCTTCTATATGTATGATACTGGCGTGTGGTGGTATGTGATCTTAGCAGTATTCTTTGTTTGGGCAGGGATTAGTTTCCCATCATCCCAAGCTGATAGGCATACTAAAGGTTGTCAACGAGCTAGAAAATCTTTTGCGGCGTTTTAATTATGGACAATGCCAAACAGTGGATCTTATTCTTCCGCAACTGAATGTGCTATAAAGGTCGTTAATCGCACCGCATGTAAGAGTCATTTGAAGTTGTATAAAGGAGCGGAATCCAATTAACGTCCTTGATTTGTCCTGTTCCAAGGTGGTCAGTTTAGTGAGGAGAGGCTGTTAGAGCCACTCTTGTGGGTGGGAGTGTGGTCTCTCTAGCGCGGCAGATGAGAGAGATCTTATATATCATGGGGCAGTCGCGGTTATTTATGGGATTGCTAGCGAGACTAAGAGGAGGTTCGGATGCCTTGAGACTCAGGGTCGAGCATGCCACAGGACAACATTCGGTAGTGCATAGAGAGTGCGTTTACTCGAGAGCAACCCTCAGGGGGGTGGGAGTGGAGTGGTTGGGGGGTCTTGGGTGGGGGGTTTGGGGGGGGGGTGGGGTTTTGTACCCTGGAGGTGTGATCTAGTTTGGATACATCTTCGTAAGAGCGTTTTCGGGTTGGCGTTTTGGGAAGTAAAAACGCGAGGAGAGTGCCTGTTCTGTGTTCTTAAAAAATCAACGACAACACGTACAAATCGATGCTTCCTGGTCATTATAATGTTTCAGCACTTTAATGTTTTGCAGATTTTGTCGCATACAAAGGAATAGTGATGATGAGCCAGACTCGGGTCGAAGTCCTTTTTCAAGAAGGGGGGGCTCTAGTCGGTTAGCAGGGCTGGGTGGGGCTGGGTATCATGATGGGCGAGGTGACAAGCTTGTGGGACCATACGTCGCGATCTTAGTGCGCTTAAATTTGTGAGGCTTAGCTAGACGCGCTCTTCTTTTTTCTCGTGAGGTGTGTCAGGGAAGGTAGTGTGGGAGCGTTAGAGTTGGCACGAGATCTAGTGTCTGTGCAGATTTCTACTTAGCTACTGGAGGTCTCACGGTGCCGCTCATCCTTGTAAGCAATGACATTCATCGGTTTGCTATCTGTGAAGCGCATATGGGTGAGCAACAGATGGCTTCTGGGCGCTAGTTTTGGTGGCAGTATGTGGTACACATCTCATGGCGGCTGGGGGATCTCGTCAGCAAGAGGGAGCATTTAGTATTATAGTTAGACACAGACGATATCTAATAGTGATCTATCTAGGTCTTAGTACTAGATATCTGAGGAGCAAGAGAGACAATATTAGTTGTATGGTAGAGAGTGAGTTTAGAATAGCGAGTCTCTGTTGTATAGCCGTTTATATCTTTGACTAGGATACTGCTGTGTACTTTCTGGCCTTAGTATAGTGAGTCATGGTGACGATATATTAGAGATGTGGTGTTTTTCTCTCATACACTCTCATCTTTCAGACACAAATCCTCTACTCTTGATATTCACTATCTGCATCTACGAGAGAGAGTAATTTGCGATCGAGTCTATGTGTGTGGGAGAGCATGGATTCACACCAGATTAGTTCTTGTATGAGTTATGTGTTACAGTAGGTATTTTATATTCTCGTAGAGGCTGTCATTAGCTTAGTAGACTATACGTGATAGATATAGTCCGATTAGTACTTAATCTTAGCCCCTGAACTGTCGTGTACACACGTTCTATCCATCTACCTACTATCTCGAGGCCAGGAGATATAGTAGTTTGAGAAATCTCTAATCTTGATCCAGTGTGCACCAGGGGTAACTTTAGGCGCTCACCATAAGTGAGCTTCTTCTCAGGTCATATCATAGCGTCTATCCAATGGGCGACGTGTGGGCTCTCTGAGGTCAGTCGTCCATATTGTTATATCACTTAGAGAGTGCAACACTCAGCTCTGGTCTCTACGAGCGGACATAGCCAAGCGATATCTCCTCAGAGCGTGACTGTCTACGCATCATGACTTCTGTCTCTGATTCCATGGTGATTGTGATTAAGCGCGATGGTTCACAGCTCTAGCGCATGGCGAGATATGTAGGACTCATTAAAGAGGCATCTTAGACTCTGTGCATTAGACAGAGGTCATCATTCACATGATTTCGGTAACGTGTGAGGCGTGGCTTTATATAGCTCGGGTGGGGTAACGACTATCGTGTGTAACTTTCATGGATGTTAACATCGTCAACATCATCGATCATCATAATTCATTATGCATCAGAGGTCATCAATCATCATTATCGTAGTCGTCATTCTCGGTATCATGGATCGTTGGTAGTAGTCATCATCGATTAGTCATCAACATCGACGCATTTTCATCATCATCATCATTGTCATCGATCAATCATCAACATTATCATCATCATCATATTCGTATGAATCTGAATCTGAAAAAAACCCATCTAAAACAAAACATTAAAAAATAAAAGATTAACAAAGTTTATGATGCCGGTCATTCTTAGATGAATGATAATGTATATAAAACCTTTTGGTTTTCTTGTGATCGAAAACTATAAAGGCTGTAAAGAAGCTGATGGGGTGCTGCTAGGACTGAATTAAACACAGGGACACTTCATCTTCTTGAATAGTACTTCTTCACCGGTTTAATCATTTAATGGATACAGCCTTAATAAATAAAGAGGATGTATCTTTTAGTATAATAATTTATGATAACATTAAAAAAGAATACAAAGTGACTTAAATATATATATGAAAATAAATTTATATATTAAATTTTTTTGAGTTTTATGAACGCTAAGAAGTAAGAAGATAAATAATGGTCCCCTTCCTTTATTTCCATGTGAGACGAGTGGAGAAAGCGAAATAGAGCGTAACATGCCTTAGGTGTATTGACAAACGTATAGTTTTCAAGAATTTGGAAATATTGTTCATGAATTACTAATTCATATATTCTTTGTAGTTTTATTTAAAGAGGTTTTGTAATTTTGTAGAGAAAAAATATTTTGACTTTTATTAAACACGTAAGAGGGCGAGTGTTGACTCAGATGTATACGGTTTAACTGATGCATAATGTGTCGTTTTTCGACCATTTTCTTGGCACGAATGTATATACAGTGAGACTTTAACTCAAAACATCTGTATCAAAACCTCTTTCGAGTAGTTTAGTTTCCGATTCTTGTATTAACTTGGTTCCATATGAAATACTTCATCCGTCCAAAATTAATTGTTCACGTTTACTTTTTGTGATGTCTTAATTTAATTGTCCACTATTAAAAATAAATAGGGAAGTTTGATCAATTTTACTATATTACCCTTGTTTGAAATTATTATTACAAATTTTATAAAAGAATTTAATTAATTAGCTAAAGGTAAAACTATCATTATGCTAAAAGGTAAAAAAGAAAAAGCAGTAATAAATGCACTTTTCTTAAATTGTGTATTTTTTGTCGGAAGACAATAATTTTAGAACGATGAAATAGAGACAAAAGAGAATAACAATGTATAGTTGTATACACTATACACTATTTTGAGCATTATTATAACGGAATTAATACCAATTTCTTTTATGTTTAGGTTTCTTAATCACCGAATTTTACTTGTGTTTGGTTTTTATAACTAATTAAAAATCATTTTTGATTTACTCTATGCAAAGATGCTGCATAAACATTTTCATTATGTCTTTGGATTCCCGATGTGTCATCGTCACATAGTTAGAATGATTATAATTAGACATAGATGTCATTTCTCATCATGCTTTTTAGATGCCGATCATGATAAATATGTAAAGAGATTTGCTTGCTCATATGCGGGGGTGTTAATCGGGTCAGATTGGTCGTGCTTGGGTCAATTCGAGTTGAGACTATAAAAAATATACTTGAAGCCGACCGTATTAAGATTACGGGTTAGTCGGGTTTGAATTCGGGTCAGCTCGAACATGAGTAACATGACTAAAAATTTGTATAGTTTAATAAGTTTACACTGATAATTTATACGATAAAGAGTTTATAAAAAAAAACCTTTACTCGGTTCAATCGAGTCAATCTTAGCCCGTGTTAGCCAAACATTTTCAACAGAATACCTGACCGAATTTAAATTCTGGTTACTTTGTCTTGCCTGAATAATCCAAATAACACTATTGACCTGAGTAATTCGACACAAATAAACATAATGAGATTCAGATCCGGATCAAGTCCGGGTCAGTTCGGCATTCTTCCCACCTCTGCTCATAAGAACGCTTTGACAACTGTATTTTTCACTGGTGACAAAGTTTATGATATAATATGGCACTTATTTATCTTGAGGTAGTAAAAGACGTGAGTTACATTTATTATGGATCACGACTATCATATCGATGCATGCCAAAACACGTGATAACGTAACCAATTCAATACTACTAATCTTATCCACCAACCATGATACCCTGGGTGTAAGTTTGGCAGCCGGTCTTTGAGAGCATTTTGTGTATATATGTTTGGCAATAAATAACTAGCATCTTTTATTTTTTTAAATGCTCTAGATCAAGCGATAGTAGTTAGCGGTAGAGATAAGTAATTAGCAGTAGCGACAAACATTATCAGGAAGCATTACTTGTTTGTTTTGATAACGTGTTTGATAACATAGCTATATGTTTGTAATTATTAAATGAAACATTGGTTGCTAGTAAATGCTCATTCAAATATCATTTTGATTTGGACTATTTAGAAAAATTAAGAATGTTAGTTGCTTTTTGCCAAATAAACATACAAAATGCTAAATGTTAGTTGCTTGAAAACCCTCGTTGCCAAACATATCCAGCATTTACTAACAATTAACATATTCACGAAGTAATTATAGTCATACACCTATCTTACCAAACGCTTTATTTTACTGTTTGTCGCTACAACTTATTGCGAGCCACTTGGGGGTTATATATGTAATTTGCTATTAAGATGTAGTAGATGTGTGAGACGCATGTTGATGATTATTACTACTTAATTTAAAGGAAAAAATAATAATAAAAAAGAATATAATAATGGTAAAATGCTTGTTTCATGTGAATACCTTTTTCACGTTGTCCTTTGAAAAACTCACACACGGCCTTCACGTTGTCATCACGTGTCTATTAACTGATTCATCACACGTCCCACCACCACGTGCCGTTCACCTTACGAAATACATTCAATCACCTCACCCACCTTTTATTAAATTAATAATAACATTTTTATAAATATATTTTCTTTTCTCTGTATTGTATCAATATTAAAACAAAACAAAACCAACATGGATTTGTTTTTTATTTATCTTGTGGTTGTTATATTTTGAATATTTATTTTATATGAAGTACACCGAAGACATATTTTAATTTTCGTTGAGCAGTTTAATTCAAAACTCCAAAATTACATCAAAATGATTTATGTAAAAGAAAACAAGCCAAAAATACGCAATTGCTTGTAATTATTTTTGAAACTAAAAAGGTTAATTTGTTTATATTTTGTCATTTTATATTTTCAATCATCTTTTACATTAAATCATAAACAATCAATTTTTATATAATCTTTTAAATTCATTTTTTTTTATTTTGTCTATTAAGTCAAATTTAAACATTACCTAAATGAAAATTAACATAATATCCGCAACGGCTATTTACATCCAAAACTTTAAAAAGTGAGTTAATTTTATACGATTTGGACTGCTAGATTTCTGTAAACATTGGCTGATCAGTAGACATATAATAGGATGCAAAAGCTAGAAAAAACATTGTATTAGCCTTGTTTTAACATGATTGATGTGTTATTTATTTGTTGAAATTTATACAAAAGCTAGATTTCTGTAAACATTGGCTGATCAGTAGACATATTGGTGTTAACGAGTCGAACTTTTATCGAGTTATTCGAGTTCGAACTTTTATCAAGTAGGGCAAATGGTCTGAAAAAACATCGAAGTTGTCACGTTTTTCTTTTGTAAGCATCTATGTTTTAATTTTTTTTAAAAATTCAAATCTTTTTCTAATCTTTCTATTGTGGCATTATTTAACAAATAATTTGACGTGACATGATTTTAATACATTTTTCATACTATACTTTTTTTGCTAATGTCATAAGTGGCTCATATACTTTATTTTTTATAAAATTCACCCCTTAACTCAATGATTCAATCTCTTCTTCATCTTCCATTCAATTTTTTCCACCACCATCACACCACCGTACCTCCTCCTCCCAACCACTATCTTCTCCACTCTCCGCCACCAATGAACCCCACTTCCCTCTCCACAGTCCCCCACCACCACCATAACGTTTGATAACAAACACATACTAAATCAACAGCCATCTCACTCTCCATCTCAAATCCACAACCATCTCACTCTCGGTACCTCCTCCTCCCAACCACCACCTTCTCCAATCAACAACGTCTTTGGTTTTTGTTTGATCAAAAACTTCTCGGGCTAATTCTACGCTTCCACATTTTGCATACATGTCAATTAGTGTTGTCTTGACGAATACATCAGTATTATACTCATTACTGTCAATATATTCACCCATGTTTCTTGCTTCTTCGAGTGATCCGAGCTGGGCACAAGCCAATATTGTAGAGCATACCATCACAGAATCAGGAAAGTCACTTTATAGTTGCAAAAAGTCGCTTGTAGGTCGCCGGAGAGAGAAAACTGATGTGGCAGGGTAAAATGTAGGTCACTGCAGGTCATTGTAGTGGCCTAGTGGGTATATAAATCCATCTTAATAACAAATCCAAAACACCCTAGTAAAATTCCACCGTATCACAACACACACCACCGCCACCACCATACAACTACCATCGCATCTCCGGCTTATCAAGACGGCCTTCAAAACCCAGATCCAAAATCACCTCCTCTCCAATACCCACCTTTCATTTTTCACTAATTCAACCTTTTTCAAAACTTCACATAAACCCTATAAAAAAAAATGTCCGACAATATCCCTTTTGAAATCCAAATGGAAATCATTGAAAAGGTTCATGATGTCAAGTCATTGTTTCAATTCATGTCAGTTTCTAAACCATGGAAGTCTTTCATCGATAGCTCCGAGTGTATCATTGGGTACGGCACACGCCACACACGCCACACACAACCACATAGTTTTATTCTAAGCTACAACAAAGTCTGTTACGCGGATGAGTTAAAGTACATTCATTTAGTAGCAGAAGATGATAACAATGAAACTTTTAAGGCACAACAAGAGTTAGCTCCGGCTGTTGTTTCTCCGCTGATTAAGCAATTTTCTATTACACAATTTGTTGGGGCTTCTCATGGATTAGTGTGTTTGTACGATCCTATTAAAAATATGCTTGTTATTTGGAACCTTTCAATTCGAAAATCATTTGGTATTGCCGACCCTAATAATTTATTATCACGGTTGCACCATATTTATGGTTTTTGTGACAACCATGGCTTGAGCAGGTTAGTCAAACCGTTAGTGTTGACTTAGGTACCTGTTGCAATGTATGATTTATGTGATTTTATGTGTTTATGTGTGTTTATATGTGTTTATGAAGTATTGGTAATCAATCTATTGAGTGTGATCATCTCAATGGGATTTGAATGGGGTGAAATTGTTTGAGTTCATTTCGTTCACTTTTGAGTGACAAGGAAATGATTATTGAGATTTAGGCGTTTCTGTGTTAAATGTGTAAGTATTATTACGTATACGTATTTTTGTGTTAGTAATCTAAGATAGGTTTAGATTTTAAGTGGTAAGTTAAGAAAAATGTAAAAGTTTTATTTTAGGAAATTTAGGTTGAAAATGAAAAAGTAAAAAGTTATTTTTTTTAAAGTCTAGTGAATTTCGTTTATGCAAAAAGGTATAGTCAAATTAGTTAAGGTTTTTATAAAAATTTAAGGAAATACAAGTAATTATATAATTAATAAATAAAAGAAAAAAATTAAAAATAAAATAAAAGGCTTATTCGGCCGGTTTTAAGAAAAAAAAAGGGGAAAAGGAGTTTTACTTGGAATCAAATTATAATCAGGCTTTATCTAGGATCTTTTAGGAGGCCTATAAATACAAAAATAAAGGATCCCTAGACCCTCTATTGATCGGCCGAAATTCCAAGAGAAGAAAAAGAAGAAAAAAATTAGGGTTTTCTTTTAAGGTATTTTCTAATCTTTCTTAATTCTAGTTATTTAATTTTCAATTAATGTAATTTAAACTTGATGGATTAGGGTTTATGAATTAGGGCTTTGATTTTTTTGGAAGTTTATAATGTTATAATAATTGTTTGATTATTAGTTTAATTGGTTACGAGATTTGATCATGCGTTAGGGTCTAGATCGTCCGAATTAGTTGTTTAATTCACTGCAAAATTTTAGGCAGTTTTGTAACGAGCATAACCCATTCATAAAAATTCAAATAAACAATTTACAACATACTGTAGATAACCTCAGAGAGTCTACTTTCCAAAAAAGTTGGTCTCGTGAGTTTTTATGATTGGGAAGTGGGTCAAAATGTCTTTACAAAATCAGTGTGTAAAACAGTGACGAATTTCAGTTTTGGTTTTGATTTTTCTAAAAATACTTAGACATCTAGTTAGAGGCTAAGAATCACGTGGAAGTTAGTTTATATATTGTGTGTGGCCCCTAAATGTTTTCTAAGTATGAAAGTAGGTCTAAAGTGGTCAGCTGGTGCCATTCTTTTAGGAGGTCAGATTCTAGACGAATTTTGGACACTTTGGATTAATGAATTTCTAAAGGGTATTTGTAAAAGGGTAATGGCTTTGGGAGATCTATGAGAGGTTCATAGGACATATATGTAGCATGGTGAATTTTGGTTTGAATTGTGGAAGTGTTTAAGTGGTACGTTTAGGACGCGTAAGTGAGTATAAAATTCTGCTCAAAACCAGAAAATATAAAGTGTAGCAGTGAAGTGTAAATGGCATATGTAGGAGTTGGAAAAGGTTTAAATCAAGTATAGAATTATGGTAGATAGCTTAGATATCCATCATAGTTGAGGTTACATCATATTGGGTTGAATGCCTAATTGATGGTAGCTTATTGTGTGCTTAATTGTTTAGATTATCCGTGAAGTGTTTGTGAAGCTTTTGTTGGATTCTTTTGGGAAGCTAAGCATCAGGTGAGTTTCATAGTCCCACTTTTAATGTTTTACATTGGGATGGAAATGATGCAAAGATGTTTTGGATGTGTTTAATCGCTGCGATTATGTGGTTTTACTTGAGGCATGAACGTTTATGTGGTTATTATAGGTGATATGCTTAATGTTGTTGTGATTGCTGTGTGATTCCGGTTAGAGGGTAGTGCTTCTACCTATTCCAAATCTAATTAGAGGATTGAAATAAGATCCCATTTCTGTGTGATTCCGGTTGGAGGGTAGTGACTCTACTCATTCCAAATCTAACTGGAGGGTTGAAATAATACTCCATACTGTGTGATTCCGATCGGAGGGTAATGGATTACCCCAGGCTTTGTTATGTGGATCGTGGGCACGTTCCGTCCCGTTGTGATTGATTGTGAGTTGTATGATAGCCTATGTGATAGCTAGCTTAAATTGTTCTGCCATGATATGTTATGTTAATCGCAGCAAATTGTTTTGTTTTTTTAAGGATTGATTTGTGTGTCTTAAACCTATGACTCTCACCAACCATTGTGTTGACGTTTTTAAGCATCATTTTCAGGTGAGGTTCATGAGGATATTAAAGCTAAGAGAAGTGGCTAGAATGACCGCTAGGATTACATTGGAGTTCGCTCTTGAGTTTATTTATGTTTTCTGTTTGAATAAATGCGTTAGCATGAATTGTTTGGATTATGTTCTGCATGTCATTTATTGACGAGACCTCTTTCTCATTAATAAAGACACCATTAGGTTTTGGGTATTGTTATGACACTTTGTGTCTTTGCTTTACTTTAGTTTTCATTTTAGTATTCTCTATATAGACACCATGTGTTGTGATGATATCCATTCTTGTTTACGCCTCGCGTTTCCGCCTTGGCGGGGTGTGACAGATTGGTATCAGAGCCTATGGTTATAGAGAACTAGGTGGTTGAGCCTAGACTATAGCTTAAGGGTCCCTCATATAGATGCATTTAGGGCTTATGTGTAAGTATATACCTATTATGCTTATTTTCCCTAAGTTTCATAAAGTACATTATACTATATAATATATATAAGTTGAGTTTTTCTTTGCTATTTTGAGATCCGTATCCTGATATAGTCTATGTTTTGTGGTCTATTATAGTATGTCTCCCCCTATTCGTAGAAAGTACCATAATTCAGTTGCTTTCGCAACTGGGTGTAAAAAGATTAAGAAATGCAGGCGGGGTAACCGCAAGATCCGAATTCCTATTGCTATGTGGCCGTGTAGAGTCGAAGAGAAGATGACCTTGAAGGAAGTTGATGGACAAACGGTTGAGGAAATGATTGTCTTTTATATTTATGGGTCACAATGTGACTCCTGTTTCGTTTTGGTCGATTGGGATTTTATTGGGTTCTTCGTTAGATGGATTAATATGTTTGAGTATATATTTGGATTATTATTATGTGCTCTTGTGGATAGAAATGTGTGTTATCATTGAGATGTGTGGTCTGATGTAAGTACACGTGTGAAAAGGTTAATTATTATTTTGGATCGCGAACATAAATTATAAAGGCAAACACACACGTAGACTTGTGACTTTGATTGCATTGATCATTGTTTCTTGTATGTATTATGTAAGGATGTAAGTCTGGATAGTTGTGTAGATGGTAGTGTAGATGTGAGATCCTGTTGAGGATGGTTGTGTGGTTAGAGAATTCCTCTCTTAACCGATTGGGCGATTATATTAGGTTGGGTTGCGTAGATGGTAAGGTTCCCTTTCATCTATCATTTGCGGATACATCGAATGCCTGTTGTTATTGTCGTCGCGATTCTTAAGTTGGTTCGTTAGCTCGTTGTTGGTTGAGATATCCAACGCTCGTGCTGGTATTCTAGGGTGTTATACTGGTGTTCTATGTTCTCTGTTTGGCGTTTTGATTGTTTTCCTTTGTCTAAAGGTGACGATACTTTTTGGTTTGGTTCTAAGACCGTTGGTATGGATGAGTCCTTATGGTTTGTTTGGTTTGCAAGAGTTCTTGTCGTGTTCGTTTTCAAGTAAATTAATATTCTGGTATTGGAATTCTTAAGGTATTTTGGGAGTCTATTTTGCTATCATGATGTTTTTTTGTTGTGAGTCATAAATTCCATTTGAAAGTAAGTTTGTTGTAGTCGATACCATATTGTTTAGGTGTTAAAAACTTCTTTTAAAAAAAATTATATAAATAAAATGCAACACATTTTTTTTAAAATCATCTTTTGATTTCTTTTATGAAAACCATAATTAAAATAAGTTTATGAAAATTTTATTTAAATTTATTTTTACACTTAAAATTATTTGCATTATTAACTAAGGTGATTCTATTGTTTTAAAATGATTGGTATAAGGTTATGAGGGAAAGTTTCCTTGGGTAAAAATTGGTTTTGGTACAAAGGTTCTTAATCTTTTAATTAATGGGTCGTGGTACGTGGTATTATTCGTTGGGGGTGTTTCTAGAAATCGTTGATGTGTTTGTTAGGTCGGAGGTTCGTTCTTCTTGTCGACGTTTACATTCGGTTGATTTTTTTTCTTTTTGGAATCGTGTGATTTTTGGGTCCATACCAATTGGTGCATGTGAAGTTTGAAATTTCCTCATGGCGTGGTGCTAGAGTTGATGTTAGGACGTATCTTCTGGGTGGTGCGATTGATAGTAGCGAAGCGAATGGAATTATTCGCGATCCCAAGTTGGAATTAGAGAATTCTCGTTTTACTTTTGATTTAGTACCTCTTAGTTATGAGAGTGTTGATGTAGTCGTAGGAGAGAATTGGTTGTTGAGACATAAGGCTGAGATGGTATGCCACGAGAAGGTAGTTAAAATGCCTTGGTAATTTGGAGAGTGCTTAAGGTTCGGGGAGAAAACGAACTAAAGAGGATACGAGGTCTCGTAGGAGTACCAAGGAAGATGAGTTGAGATTATGTGATATCTTTGTAGTATGTGAGCCCTCTAAAGTGTTCCTAAGGAATTAGTAGGTTTTACCCCTCGTCGTAGAATAGGATTTCGTATGGAATTAGTACAAGGAGCGACGCCGATTTGCGAAGGCTCGTGTCGTTTGACGTCTTTAGAAAGGCAAGAGGTCTGGAATGATTGCAGGAGTTGCAAGGTGAGGGTTGGTTCGAATGGTAACTTGTTGTGGGAAGCGTCTGTATTGCTTGGTAGGAAGAAAGGTGGGTAGTTTGGAATGTGCATAGATTATCTCGAGAAGAGTGAGATAGAAAATTCGTATGTGATGTCACCAATGGAGGGTGCACGGGGATGACGTAGCTAAGACTGTTTTTAGGATGCGTAATGGACACGTTGAAGTTTACGGCTATGCCTTTTGGGTTAACCAATGCACCAGCGGTTTTCATGGAGTTAATGAGCCGGGTGTGCATGGCCGTATATAGACAAGCTAGTTAACGTATATATACAGACGATATTTTAAACCGACCCGAAGTCTAAGGAGGAGTACGAGTCGCACGTGAAGATGATCGTGGAGTCAAGGAGAAGATGTATGTGAAGTTTTCCAACAACGTCGGAACGTGGAGCAAAATGAGGAAGATATCGAGATGTGGAAGGAATCAAATGGGTAATGAGCCGATCATGGCATTGCCGGAAGGAGTAGACGATTTCGTAGTATATTATGACGCGCGAAGCAAGGATTTGAAAGCATGCTTGGAAAAAGGGAGAAGATGATTGCTGGTACGTCGCGACAACAGAAGGTTCTTATGAAGGATTGCATGACTAACATGATAGGTTTTGCCTTATAATGCTAGAGGCATTAAGTAAACGAGACATGGAGAGTAATCTATACGGATCATGAATGTCTCCAACACATTCATGGAAGGATTGAACATGAGGAAGGTGAGGGATGGATGTTAATTTAGGAGTTGATTTGAGGCCAAGTACCATCTGGGAAAGGCAAATGTAGATGTTGTACCGTGGAGTAGGAAGAAGGAGTGAAGCCAAGAATGAGTTCGAGATAGATGTACGACGATCCGATCTAGGTTTGAGAAAAGGATGTTGGTGGCATAAGTTAATGATGACCAAAGCAAGAACCGCGTCAAATTAAGATGTTGCCTCGGGCTTGGACCAACGAGTGTGAAAAGAGATGGAGAGTGGTTCATATTGGTTAAGACAAGGTTCGGACCTCCATTTGGAGAGATGTAAGGACCTTGGCTATTGAAGAGGCGTATACGACAAATATTCTATCCATACTGGAGCGGATACGATGTTGTGTGGTTTTAGGTTAACTAATCGATGGCTGAGTATGTAGAAGGTTTAGCTAGTTTGCAGGTAGTCAGTATTAAGCTGTATTTGAAGTGGAGTTGAGTATCTAAGGGGTCTTAGGATTGTTGCTACAAACCTGAGTTACCCGAGTAGAAGTGGGAAAGGATAACCTATCGGATATTTTTGCTATAAGTTACCAAAGTATTGCGTTCGTGGTATACATTGCGATTGGGGGGTAGTCAATGTCTGACTAAGGTCACCTCCATTCCTAGCTATGTTAGACAAGTATGGTTGATTTTAGAGTAATTGTAATACTCACTTTCTGAAAGATGAGTTTTTCCCTAAGGTGGGGATTATCATTCGAGTATGGATGTGCTTCATTTGAAGCATGGTATGGAAATGAATGTAGGTTACCATTTTATGGGTCGTAACTGGAGAGAGTGAGCTGAATGGATCGAATTTAGGTCCCAAGAAAACAAACCAACAGATAGTGAGTAATATCAGGAAAAGACTTGAGGCAGCCAATTGTCGAAAGAGTTAGCTGGTAGTAGTGGGAAACTTTTGAATTAATGCTGGTAGGTTATGGGTGGTTTGAGGTTCACCTTGGAGGTGTAGTACTATTTTGGAAAGAAGACAAGTTAGAAACGAGTTATGTAGGACCATGAGACCTTAGATGGATTACGGCCTATAGTTGGTTGAGAATTTCTGTCTTATGAGCTGAGTATCGGAAAATTGGATTGGGAGGTGCTGAAAGTTTGAGTAAACTTGAATTGGTGGATTCTATAGAACGTTGACTTGTAAACATCGTTATATCGAATTTCAAGACTGTTCTTGTTTGATTGAGTTGCCGTAGGTTAAGATATAAAAACACCGTGTTACAACAACTTAAGGGTTTTGATGAGTTTTCTCGATGACGAGCGAGGTTCATGTAGTGGGATGCTTCTTTTCGTTTGGGGTTGTTGTGTTGCTAATTGCACCCTTGTGGGGGGGGGGGGGGTAAGCAAATTCATTAGCAGTTGAATTCGGATTGTGGAAGTTAGTCGAGATTAAGGTTGACAAGACTCTTGTTTTGTAGATACCGTGATGTTGTGGACAGAGAGGTCATGAGTAAAAGCGTAGCATGATGGCATTAGTGAAATTTCGTTGGGATTCGAAGCGTGATCCTAAGCTTACTTGGGAACGCAAGGATCAAATGGAGGTATAAGTGTCCATCAGTGTTTGAACGATTGTGTTATGCCTCGAGTATGTTGATAAATTAGCTAGGACGAGATTTTCTCAAGGTGGGGATACTGTGACAACCGTGGCTTGAGCAGGTTGGTCAAACCGTAGTGTTGACCTAAATATCTGTTCTATAAGTATGGGTTATGTGTTATATGTGTTTATACGTGTTTATATGTGTTTGTTGTGGATATGTCTTTCCCCCCATTCTTGCATATAAATCCATTGAGAATGAGTCTCATTGGGGATTGGATTTGTGTTGTTCGGTTTTTGTGGAATTCATTTCGTTCATTTGGTGACAGGATGATTTTGGTAATTGAAGAGGTTGGTTAATTGTGTAAGTAATTATACGTATACGTATTTATGTGTTAGTAATATTAGGAGCCGATAAGGTTTAGTAGTAAGGCTATGGAAAAAAATGAAATTTCTGTTTTTTGGAATGTTAGTATTTAATAAAATGAAAAGTTAATTATTTGTAGAAATTAAGGTAAATGTTTTAATAATTAAGAAATATATTAATAACAAACAATTGATATTTATAGACGCTTCTAGGCGGGATAAGGAAAAGAAGCAAAAAAAGAGTTTTAAAAGGAAACAAATACTAATTATACTTTATCTATAATTAGTTTGGGGGCCTATAAATATAAAATAAAAATCTCATAACCCTCCCCCTTGTGAGATCGGTCGAACAAAGAGAAAAGAGGAGAATTTTTTTTAGGGTTTTTTGCTTTTGTGAAGAAATCAAGCTCAAGGTTGTTTTAATTATTCCTTGTTAGTTAGTATTCAGTAATTCATGTAATAATTTATGATGGGACTTAGGGTTTTGTAAACTCAGTAGATTAATATGTTATTCATATTGCACAATGGATTAGGGTTTAATTTACGAAGCTTATGGGTGTAATTGGTTAGACTTAATTCGCGTTAGAATTTGATTTAGATTGGGGCAGAATTTGGCTGTGTTGTTTGGCTGATATCTCAATGATGGTTAATAGATTTTGTCAAGTTTCGGTTTCTATGACGTTAGCTCAAAGAGTCTAGTTTCCAGAACATCATCCTCGAAGGTTTGAGGTCGAGGAAGGTCAGTCACAATCGTTGGTTACAAGAAAAGTTGTCAAAACAATAAATACAGGCAGATTTAGGTCAGATTACGAGGTGTAAAACCCCCACTTAAAATTTGAATTAGGATTAGCCCTTCTACGTGAGTTTAGTTCTATGTGTCTATTAGAAATCCCCCAAAGGAGAGCTTCTGATTTAGAGTCTAAGTATGGTTTTTAGGTCAAAACGTTTTAGTGTGCGATCAGATCCGAAACTGAGTAGTTAAAAGTTTGATTTTATTTGAGGCACTTAAGAAGGGAAATAAATTATTGGAAAAATCTTGGAGTTAGTAGACTCATGGTACATACGACATTCTGAAAGTTGTTATTTATGAGATGCTATAGTTCTTTGCCGTGGCAACAGGATGCTTAAGGGTGCCCCCCGACAGGGGGTCTGGGTAAGTAGCACGCTAGTGTGTTGGTTCAGCAAAGCAGGGCAGGCTACCCGCCTACGATTCTCTAAAAGAGGGAAGCCCCCCGCCGGGGGGTTTGGGGGGGCGAGGGCAGGCGCGAAAACAACCTCTTAAATCTCAGAGGGAAGGGGAATTATAGTTGATAGCCAGCTATTTTAGTAATCTGAAAGCGTGGTCTTTTGCTCCCGAGGGGGAGCGAAAGAACATAAAAGGAGGAGCGCTGCTCGGGGAGTGGCGCCCGTCCGAGATTGTATTTAAACTTGTGATTTTGTGAATTTATAAAGCTCAGTAGTTTGGTGTAGAAAATGGTAAAGTCGAGGTCAATATTCTCGCGTTTGAGGGTAAATGTAAGACTTTGATAATAATATGTTAAACGGAATTGGTTATGTCGGGGCATGGTGTCGGGGTGACCCATGAGGGTAACTAAACACCTTATACATCCATCATATGATTGTTACATGTGCTTAAGCTTTTGGCTTAGTAGCGTGTAACACGAATTATTTTTGTTGTTTAGATTTGTGCTAGTTGTTTGTGTAGCTTTTTGTTGTATCTTTTGGAAAGCTAAGCAACTGTGGTTTCATAGTCCTTTTTCTCATGTGTAGTTTGGGTGAGAATGTTTGTTTGGTCATGTTAAAATGTTTTTAAGTTGCTGTAGTTATGTGTATTGATGTGGGCAGTTACGTCCGTTGTGTTGCGATTATGATATGTTTGGTATTGTGATTCCCAATATGCAAACGAGTGTGACGGAGGATAGACTGCGTGAGCTAATATGAGGCCATGCAGCGCATTATGTAGTTGATATGATGTGGATTGTGGGGACGTTACGTTCATTGGTGTTAATTGTTGTTAATTGAATTATTTTTGGTAAATTGCAGGGCAGCTAATTGAAAGTTTTTTTGGATATTATTGTATGTCGTAAACCTATGATTCTCGCTCAACTTTATGTTGACATTTTAAGCATCATTTTATGGTGAGAATTAGGGTGCTTAATTAGAGCGAAGGGCTAGAAGAGTACGCGTTAGTGCTTGGAGTTTATTTATGACTTTCGGTTTGAATAATGCGTGCATGAATTGTTTGGATTATGTTTTTGCATGTCATTTATTGACGAGGCCTCTTTCTCATTAATAAAGACACCATTAGGTTTTGGGTATTGTTATGACACTTTGTGTCTTTTCTTTACTTTAGTATTTTCTATATAGACACCATGTGTTGTGATGATATCCATTCTTGTTTACGCCTCGCGTTTCCGCCTTGGCGAGGTGTGACAATATTCACCACCGTCATCCCACAATCATTACCATCCTTTACTCCTCCACCGTAACAATCAACACCAACAACTGAAGCAACAAATCCTCTATCTACACTTTCAAATTTCGCATCCATCTTCCAATTCAACAACAGAGTCACAACATTGGAAAAAGAAGTTGTTGAACTCAAAAAGAATGATCCTCTCAACAATCAAGTGACTGCTCTAGTAGATGAACACCTAGACTCAAGACTAGGAGCCACAAGAGACGAATTCATGAGCTACCTTTCGGCATCAATCACTGCTAGGATCACTGAGCAAGTCAAGAGTCAACTGCCTCAGATTCTGTCGAAGGAAGTGTCTAACTTTGCTCATTCGGTGATCAAAAGCATCGTTATAAAGTCACTTGAGCACGCGGTTCTAGCCAAAGAGTCTTTACAACCAAAGTCCACATATGAGGCTACTGCTACACTTACATAATTCGAGTTAAAGAAGATTCTAATTGACAAAATGGATGAAAGTCAATCATATCTAATAGTTGCTGAACACAAAGAATGCTATGATGGATTGATCAAGTCTTATGACCTCGACAAGAGTCTTTTCTCCACTTATGATAAAGTGTATTCGTTGAAAAGAAGCCGAAAAGATAAAGATAAATTGAAGACTCCTTAGCTGGATCAGACCGAAGGTTGAAGAAGAGGAGGACTAGCAAGGATGCATAACCAACAACAGGTCCGAAAACTAAAGATTCAAATTCTGGCTCATCCAAAGGCGCCAAGTCTCAATCAAAATCTTCTGGAAAGTCTGTTCAGTCAGAGGAACCAGAGTTTGAAGTTCCAGATTCAGATATGCCACGAGATCAAGAGGAGAACCTGGGTAATGATGATGAAGAACCCAAGGGAAAGGTTGCATCTAAACGTGATTGGTTTACCAACCCTAAATGACCTTAAGAACCCACTGATCCTGATTGGAATGAAGGAAAGACTCCACAACAAGGACCTGCTCAAAGCTGGTTAATGAGCCTAGCATCTTCTGCTGATAAACCGTCAAAGACCTTTGATGAATTGATGAGCTCTCCTATAGACTTCTCTGCATACATCATGAACGGCCTGAAGATCACCAATCTGACTTAAGAAACCCTGTTAGGGCCAGCATTTCAAAATTCTCAATGCATAATTGTACCAACTTGCCTGCGTTGAATATGACTTTGAAATGTTACAATGCTTTATCAGTAGAAACTTGATTGGGAAAACCTAGAAGGCGGTGATTATCCATTTGAATTTACCAAATCCCCTACTTTAGTCTATGACTAGGAATCGTTATGTGGTACGGTGATACTTCTTCATACAATGACTTCAAGTTTACAAGAGAAGAATCTCGACATGATGTATCTGACTTTCCTAACGGAAGATTAAGGTGCAACAATATGATCTTCCAGGCATTGAAGACATGGTCCGAAACATTTAGAGTACTGTTAAAGTCGCCTATGATAAACATGCTCTTTGGGGTATATCCCCCCAATATACCCACGAGAGGATCAACGTCACAGACCCTTTCCATTTTCACTCCCCCAATAAATATCTTCAATTTCAACCAACCATCATTACTACTCCAAACCCCCCCCCTACATCTAATTCCTTTAATTGCCACTATTACCACATACATCATTTACAATATTACCAATCTCCTCTAATCCTACTCCTCTTCAAGCCTTAAATTCACGACCACGGTCCCCCCCCCCTTCCCCCCCCCATGATTTCAACCCCCCCCCCCCCCCCCACAACCATGAACTCCTGTTGCTCCTTATTGTTAAGAAAAGCTCATACTCGAGCGCTGGCGATGATGTTTTCGACTTTGGCTATAGCACTACGATTGGTTTTACCAGAAGCTTTGTAGTCAAGAGAGTCGAAGATCTTCATCTTGGAGTCAATAGTTAACCAGAAGATGATCAATGTCACCTAGCCAGAAACCTACAAGACTCAAACCTTAGGAAATATAGGACCATACCATCCATATCTAGCCATCAAGGATTCATTTATGTTGACAACAAGGAGGAAACAGGTGATGCGCTCGTGACCTCTACAAGTTCAGCTGATGGCACATTAAAAGCTTCGAACTTCAATTGGAGGACATCACTATGAATATCAAATGGAGACCTGCCAAGAGAAGATGGAGTCATTGAAAAGAAAGAGCTAATATATGAATAAAGCGTATTGTATGCAGCGGAAGGAAGGGAGGACTGATGAGGAGCCTTGAAAAACCTTTATTGGTGGAGAGGCCACTACGAACTGACTCGACTATTCAACGAACAATATAACTTGTCATATTGCTGTTCGTCATTTTAAGGGGGCCGTTTTCGTATATTTATGAAATTGTGTATTTATGGTTATATGAGTGTAGACTTAAAAAAACTAGTCATATCTAGGGTTTGGAGTATGGAAATTTTCATGAATTGCTTTGTAATTCAATTTTTTTCAAATTAACTACTCAAAACACCATATCATTAACCTTATAATTTGAGGGGAGCATTAAAATGTTCCAATAATCGGCTTGTTAATAATTGGACATCTTTTTCCCTGAAACCATGAATATTTGAATCAATGATAATCCAAAATATTTACCCAAGGAGGATTTTTTTACATTTTTGATAAGAGGAGAAGATGTGATTAAAATATATGATTTTAAAATCTCAAGTGTACGCTATTCCATATATATGCTAAACTCTTTCGATTAATCGATGCACATATGAAGGGGGAGCAAATGGTTACATGTTTGCTGAAATGTGGAAGTACCAAAGACCGGACATTTGAATTATTGTATTGGAGTTATAAGGTGGTTAAGTTTAGGTATCCATTACCATGATCCAACCAGAATTGGAGAGATCTACCCAGGGATATTCCACTAGATAGTGTAGAAGTCCTTAAGTATGAAAAGGAGGTAAGTGAGTGTAAGGGAAGTGCCGACTGAGATGGAGCTAGTACTGGAACAAACCCAACAAGGTCTAGTTATAAAGTCTCGGTAAGCCTAAAAGGGGTTGAAGAATTAAAACGAAAATTACAGATAAAGGTGAAAAGAATGAATCCTCATCCTTAACTGAGCAGAATCTGAGGTCAATACATCTGCTGTTTAGAATCACAAAGAAGATGGCTGACATTAAATGATGACATCTTAGACCCAGTGATGCAATGAATAACCTCCTTGCCATTAAAACAATCTCTCAAAAGATGTTTGTTTCATATTTCAACGAAGATTACAGCATTAAGATCAACCTTTCACCTCCCGAGTTAGTTGGTAGTGAAAAGGTGGCAGTCTGCTCAGCCTCGATACTAAAAAACTAAATGTGTACTTATTGAGTCTAGAGCCAAAGAGATATCTATAAATTCATTAGGACACTTGTAAATTTTATGCGTGCTAATTCACACAATGTGAAAAAACAAGAATTTACATATTAAGAGTCCTACGCATGATCCCTGTGATTTTGCCAGAACATCCGAGTGATACTTAAGTTTTCACAGTGAAGATGGAAATCCTGCTTGAGCCAACATCAAACAAGCTCTTGGTAGGTGACTTGTGAGATCCTATACGGATCGAACTTGTGATACTGGATATTGATTTGGTCCAGCTTATGAATTGACGAATGAATTTTGAAAAAGATAAAATGGTTGGCGTGTCATAAAAACCGTTTGCTTCTTGACACACTAACTGATTTTCTAAATCAATTTTCAATCTTATGTCAATAGAAAGCCTTACAAGGGTATCTGGACATAAGAAAGCTGACCATGAATTTACGGCTTAATCAGGAAGATAGTAGTTTACTCTTACCATGTTGTCTGCTTTGAGACGCTCCGGTAATGAGAACGGCTAGTGCGGCTGTAAAACCCTGTCAAGGAGATTCTTCGGAATTCTACCTAATCACATGCAATATTTATACTGAGTAACGGGGAACCGTGGTTGTTACAACCGTATTCGATGAAGTGACAAAGCCACTTTCGTCCATTTATGTTGTTTATCACTAACCTACACATTTAGGCACTGACTTGCCTACGTGCATAGCTGTTTCCCGGATGACAAGTCGAAGCCATTACTCGTGACTCAATGACTCGACCGACAAGATATAAAGACTCAGAAAGCTCAAGAGTATCATGTTTCATGACTTCTAGCTACTCTGATACCGTATGTCTTTTTTGAAGCGACGAAGTATTAAGTTGATACCGTACGTCCTTGATGGTGTTGTGTGGGTCTATGTGATTGAGTTTCAAGTTTAAATTTTTTTTTGCGACTTCACCAAAACAACACTTTAACATGCCGTGTACCCGATGGTAGTAGTTTCGTGATAAAGGAGGGTGTGGATCACTGAGAGCGAGGTCTAAATACTATCAATTTAATTAATATCTTGAGTTATTCTTAATCTATGTTAATTCTATTCTAATTCCTATGTTGAACCTATTTCAGTCTAAATCTCTATTCGAAGGTAAAAGGGGTTTTTAGTTGAGAGCCTGCCGGTTTGTTGGTGACTACAATCATTTCCAAGGACACTGTTGCCATGCAAGCTAATAGACAAAAGATAAAAGAGCGGTCGAACCTTATATAAGAAAACTGTATTAACCATTATTAATCCGATTAGATCGGTCGGTTTGTTTATTAGTGCATGATTTATTCTTCGAGGTGCATATCTTCTTAGACTTAGGGCGTTACATCATCCCCCTATAGACCTAGAACATTAATTCTGTCATAATTAAAGCATCGCTCTAAGCATCTTTATTTTGGGGGGGGGGACTGCTGACTCAAATCTATCTTAGGGATTAAAAGCAATGGTGATCTTGTTAAACCTTAGCTCATAGAGACTTTACCTACTTACCGCTTAATGGCAATCTATACACTAGTAGTCCACTTGTCCAACTATCCAATGGAATCAGAACGTTATTTGTTGAATTATCTAGGTCACCTACTAGTTCACACGTTCAATAAACTATCGGCAATATCCAATTAAATAGTTAGCCCGTAGCGTATCCTAGCCCCGACTTCAGAAGGAAATACTTGTGTAACTATTATTCTGATGTATAAATTGACTATATGGGAGCTATCCTCGACTCTAGATACGCTTGGTCCACTTTGCTAGATTCCAGTAATGATAGGGTCGATACAAAAGCGCGTAAAATAAGTATTAATTGAAAACATAAAAACAAGCACTAAACGATAAATCAAGAAAATCGATATAAACAAATACCAAAACATTAGATCTTCATAATATGGCTAATACCCGAAAGGTATTGCCTATAAAACTGTTAGTAATAATTTGACCAATGTATACTAACGAGTTTAACGAATGATACCAAAAATTGAACGATTACTAGAGTATATGGACTTACCCGTGTCTCCTATGGGAAGTGAATACGTTGCTGACCTATTCTGCTCTTTTTCTTTCTAAAAGGGACTTTTGTGGTTTAGGTATCGAGAATATGATTTAGCACACTTAAAACTCGTTTTTGAGTTTTCTATTTATAATAAAACTCGTTTTTGAGTTTTCTATTTATAAGGTCTGGAAGTCGGTTGGATATGGCGTATCCATGTAGCGGGATATGGCGTTATTGGGGACTTTCTTGTGTAGGAACCACGTTTGATATCTTCCAGAACTTAGTATATGATTCCATATCGTGATTACGACGTATTGAGTCCTCTGGAATTACGAAGTATTGATCTTCATCCGTTTGTGGGTTTTGGTGAGTGCGGCACGATACACCGTATCGTTCCTTGATGGATACGATCATATTGGTCTTCAGAACCGTCATCTTCAAAATTCTTCATATAAGCATCCAGAATGCGCGCCTTCTAGGCCTATGTTTATCAATTACTCCATATTAATTACTGCATTTCTCATTAAAAACGATTAAGTAAATTCTTTGCAATAACTTTACAATGGTGGTTAATAACATGGGATAAATGATGCTATAAAATAGACGTTATTTGATGTCATCAAATATCCCCCCACTTGAATCCTACTTGTCCTCAAGTAGCCTTTAGAAGTTTATAAAAATGTATCCCTAAGGATATTTTCCGTTAAAGCATTTATTCGATCTATTACAAGTACACAACCAAACACCTCACGAAATAGGAAGATGAAAACACTCAAATCACTCAACTAATCTATGTGGTAACATGTAACTAATTCGCTCAATTGCTCGGTCGTGACGAGTATTCTATCATAAGCTTGGCAAGGATACACATCTCTACCACTAAAGCCAAGGAGTAACAAGTTTATAAAGGTAAATATGGGTTTTTGTATGGAAAGGCGTACGGTTGATCATTCTACAATCTTTCACCAGAAGTACCATTCCAACAAGGCAGCTGAAGCACACATACACACCCGAATCGCCGGGATAGACATGAGTGTTCGATCACATCCCCATTCAAATTTAACCAACGGTTAGGATGAAGAATGATATAGGGTAGGAACCTTCTAACTTTCACCAAAAGTCATAAACCAACGAGGTACAAGACATGCATACATGGCCGTAACGACGGAATAGACATGCACGCTCGAACAAGTCCCCATTCGCGTAAAACCAGCGGCTAATCGTTAGGTGAGAGGGAAATAAATTGTTGTTAAATAAAAATCAAGAAACAAATAGATTAAGACTAAGATACAAGTTGCTAGACGCTTTTTTCCCGACCGTTACCATGATAAAGACACAACTATTTACAACGTCTTGATCATTGATAAAAAACAATCAACCTAAGTTGGCGTTCCTGTAACGGTCAACTTCCCAATCATCCCAAACTTTACATACTCTACAAGGTAAGTGGCAATATCTACCACTTTGGATAATACTCTACCTCGTTGATTTTTGACGTATCAACGAATAATCGATCATTCGTGTAGTCCCTTTAGTAATTCTCTTTGCGAAACAATTATCTTCAAACTCTCTTTCTCTCTTTTTGTATTTTTCCATTTTTTTGATTTTTTTTGCAACTATTCTTCAAATCTCAGTGTAGTTTCACCATCTTCACGATCATAATAATTCCGGATAATTTGTTCGATAGTTCCTTTGTTCTTTGGATTCACCATTAATTGTGATGGTAGTAAAATCACAAGAGTTTTGACTACTAATATACATTCCCATTTGCAATGTGCAAATTTCCAACCGTTCCAAAGATAGAAAATGACATAAGACTTCGAGAAATACAAACTTTACACTTTAAGCAACTAACAACTATAAATTAAACTTAATCTAATAGGTAGGTTAAGGTGTAAGGTGTAAAGAAACACTCGTTTTGGTTAAATAATCCCTAAAGGATTGCTCAACGGGTTTGTCTATTGGATCATCACTCTAAAGAACGCGAGTGAAAAAGGGTTTAAAAACGGGAGGTTAACTAACGGTGAGGTTAGTTATAAAAAGCAACATGTAAAAGCGATTTATCTCAGATTGTAATCTTAAGATTTACCAATCAGTTTAGAAAATGTCACTCCATCTATTTAAAATAGTACTTATTATTGTGGTCTCGAATAGATATACCAATCCAAGTTCTAAACTCTACAACATCACCGGCACACTCATAATTTTGTAGAATTTGGGTAAACATTTAGAAACGGATAAGGCTAAATTCTCACAATATCTAACAAGGGTTATGTGTGTAGGTTATGTAACTAATAATTTCATAAAAGTATGTTTGAAATTTTTTTAAATTTAGACATAATTTAAGCATGTTATTATGAAAAATAGGACAAGTAAACATTTTAATTCTCCTTCCCCCACTTGAAGTATACAACGCCCTCGTTGTATAAATATAACATTAAAAATGGGAAATCAAAATAATTAAAACGAGAAACTCCCCTGGGATTTGCTCGGTATTATCCTCCATGTTGTGTTTATGAGCAAGAATGTGTGCTGTAAATGCAGGATTGAATCCTAGTATGACTACAACACACAGATTTCCAGAGTATAAATACTCCACCAAAGTTGCGATTTT
>BQNB010049329.1:9566-42091 GCA_026074375.1 Tanacetum coccineum
TATGAGATTGTTTCCGCATAAGTTGCTATTGTCGAAGTCCCTTATTTCATGAACCGTTAATTGCCTTGTTGTGAGGTAAACGCTAATGCATTAAATAGATCTATTGGGTTTGACAACCCTGTCCGGGGTTTGAATCCTTGTGACCACCCTGTCAAACGGACATTTTGTTATTAGAAATTAGTAGGTATATGACAATAATACCTTGTTTGGGGCACCTTTTAGCATATGAAATACCATATGTTTTGTTAACGTTCGGTGTCATGAGCTTATTGCGTGAAAGAAAAGAAGTTGCTATACATTGCATTTGTTGCTTTGTTTTCCCGAGAACTAATAATGTGTTCAAAGGTTTTTACTTATTGATTAATTTAAACTCTATGAATTTCACTCAACTTTGTTGTTGACGTTTTAAACATGTTTTATCCCAGGTAACCAAGGCTAAAGGCAACGATGGCATGGAGGTGTCGTGCGTGTGGTGATGGATTTTATAGAAAGAATTCTTGTGTGTTCTGGTCTTTTAAAAACAATATCTCATGTGGTGTTTAAAACAATGTCTTTTATTTGAAAACAATATGTTTTTCATGGTTTTTAATAGATGCTGCTTACGATTCTGTGGTACTTAAACGCTCTTTTAACTCTGAATAATTTTGGAACACATGTTTGGTAAACGTCTTATTTGAGTCATTTTCTATTATCGTGGTGACGGATGCTATTTAATAACACCAAATTGCTAATTTCCGTTGCGCAATTCGATGCCCCTCGGGGCGGGTGTTACAAAATGATTCACTATCAATCTCAGTGTAATTTTACCATCTTCATGATGATAACAACTCCGGATAATTTCATCCATAATTCTTCATACTTAGATATACCAATAATTATGAAAGTAGTAAGAATACATGAGTTTAACTACTTTTACATCCCAATTGCAATGTGCAATTTCCTAACCATACCAAAGATAGAAAATGACACAAGACACAGGAAATACATACTTTACACTAAAGCAACTAGCAACTGATAAATGGACTTAATCTAACAGGGTATGCTAAGGCGTAAAGGTGAAACGAAACAAACATTGGGTGTGAAAAAGACAGGAATGGCTCAACAGGTTTTTCTAAGGGAATCTTACTCTTAAAATTAGAGTAAACAAAGGGTTTATACGGGGGTTAACTAACCGGTGTGATTAGTTAATAAAACAACATATATAGGCTTTTTTGGGTGTAATTCTAGAAATTTACCAATTTAAACAAGTTACTCCATCTAAATCCATAGTACTCATTATTGTGGTCTCGAATAGATATACCAAGCCAAGTTCTAAAGTATACAACATCACCGGCACACTCATATTTTTGTAGGATTTGGGTAAATATTTGGAAACGGGTAAGGCTGGATCCTCACACTATCTAATAAGGGTTATGTGTGCAGGTTATGTAACCAATAATTTCACAAAAGTATGCTTGAAAAAATTATTAAATTTAAGCATAATTTAAGCATATGAATGTGAAAAATAGGACAAGTAGCGTTTTAATTCTCATCCCTCCACTTAAATTATACAACGTCCTCGTTGTATAAAAATAACAGTTCAAACGAAAAATAAAAGATTTAGAACGAGAAACTCCCCTGATACTTTCTCGGTATGATTCTCCATGTTGAGTTTATTAGCAAGAATGTATGTTGTAAATGCGTCTGGATACCAGCATGACCACAACACACATAAGATTCCAGATTATAGATACTCTACCAACGTTGTCGATTTCTTTCCAGTAAGGTCCTGTGTAAAATATAAGAAACCCATGCAAACCTATCTCGGGTATTCTATGGTTAATAAAAAAATAAAAAATAAACTATACAGGAAACCAATACGTCGTATCCAAAACCATGGATACACCATATGGAGAAACCTATAAAAAGTATCTATACGAGTTAGATTTTCCAGATACGCCGTATCATGTGCATGAATACGCCGTATCCCAAATCTGACAATAATGTTTTAAATGCAAAAAAATTAAAGACTGATAACGTCTAGACATTCAATACGCCATATGGTATAGAGCGGATACGTCGTATTGATGTCTAGGAAGACAGACTCGATAAAAATAAATTAAAAACAGCCCGGGTTGTCTCTTGGGAAGCACTTTTCTTTACAGCGAAGTCTTTAAGTTAGACATTTTTTAGCTTCCATCACTCCATCTCATGCATGCTTATGTGCCCGCATGTGAGCCATTCTTCAACTTTCGCATCTTAAATAAATTCGGGTCTTAGATTCAAAACTCCTTTGTAGAAACCCTTCAGCTTTTGGTATGAGTGCAAGATTACATTAATCTTATCTTGTTCACTTACCTTCAATAATGGTAGGATCTTGTTGCATTTTTCTTAGTGAGGTGTCTCAACCTCGGGTTTGACTGCACCATTTGGTAAGTCACACTATCATCCCTATCGCGGATGGTAATGATTCCATCAAACCTTTTGGCTTCTACATATGAAGCCTTGCAAAAAGGTTCTCCAACTATCACATCTCCCATTCTTTCGTCAAGATAAGGATACATATCCTCCACAACTGTAATAACAGTAATAACATAAAACTTTCCAATAAAAACAGGTGGATTAACAAAGTTTCCTAATTCATTCCTCCCTTTGAATTCAATTTTGTCTTTCATTATCGAGTTATAAAACTTTTTAGTCATCACATTAATAGGCAAAATCGAGAGGAAATTAGCGTCTACATACTCAAAACCCATCATGCACGAAAACTTTAAGTTGTAGGCACAATCGACATGGATTCTCCTATCAAAGTCACAATTACGAGGGTAATCATCCAATCCACCAATGAAATCACACCTAGTTTTGACTATATCTCTCATGGGCTCATTAACAACCTCACATTCCTCAATGGTGGGTTCTAAATCGTCAACTCGATTTCTAAAGCTCTTGGGGTTCGTTAAGATCGTTTAATTCAATATAATCTCCATATAATGGGTCAAATGATCTATTTAAGATTAAACTTTCTCCCATCAGCCTAGCTTCTAAATTGAGGTCCATTCTTTCTCTTAAGCTTAACATGTAGGCCCTTTAAATCAAACTACTAGCAGGTTTAACACTTTCAAAAATAAATTTCTCATCCCCTACCCTCAAAGTAATCTTTCTTTTAAACACATCAACCTTAGCGTGGGCGATAGACAAAAACGGTCTTCCGAGGATCAAGGGCACATTGACATCCTTGGGCATATCTAGAATGATGAAGTCTACGGGGAAAACAAACTTACCGATCCCTACTAGTACATTTTCAGCAATTCCCTTGGGATGTTTCACTGTTCTATCTGCTAATTTAACAGTCAACTTAGTATGAGCTAATTCCCCTAATTCTAGATTTAGGTAGGTCGAGAGAGGCATGACACTTACGCTAGCTCCTAAGTTAGCAAGGGCCTTTTCAAAACAAACATTATTAATATATAGCAGGGTAAAGTGAAACTTCCTGGGTCTTTTTCCTTTTTAAGAAGGGAATCGTCATAAAATGTAGTTTCGATTGAATAGGTATCCAAATATTTCAATCCATACGATCCCTTCTCTTCATCATACAAACGAATAGGAAATGGAATAGTTGCTTGTCTTGGCTCAAGAATCAGCTTACTGTTTTGTGCGGGCGATACGGCGTATCAGGTAGATCCTATACGCTGTATCGGGGTCGTATCAGTTTCAACAGTAGTTGAGATTAAGTTGACAAGATCTCTCGGGTTTATTTTAGTTGAGTTAGGTAAACTTCTAGATCCCCTTTCTTGCAGAACCTTGCTCATTTACCCAACTTGAATTTCCAAAGCCTTGATCGAAGCTCCTTGGTTTTTGATAACAGTATCTATGGAAGCTCGAATTTCCTTGATCAGGTTAGAGTTTTCTTCATGTCTTTTTGTTGATTCATTCATAAATTTGCTCAGTGATTCTTCCATTGATTTTCTTTGCTCTTGATACAAAGGGTTTGCATTATTCCTTTGGTAGATTCCCGGAGCTGCTGCTCTATATTGCACTCCTTGTTGGAAAGGCACACCAAATTGAGTATAATATGCTTATTCAAGGGTTTTTATTCTTCTTTAAGTGGATAGTCTTTGGTGTAGTGGGGTCCCTTACATAGCTCACATCCTACCTGAGCACCATATACCTTTTCATTAACGTTCTTGATTTCTCTTCCAAGATTATTAAGTTGTGCTTTGATAGCAGCTAATCCATAAGAAGTTTCAGTACTTCTAGTCCTAGATGTTCTGTTGTGCCATTTTTGAGAATATTCAGCCATCTCTTGGATGGCTACTTTTGCATCGGCAGCTGTCTTAGTTGGTATGGCGCCTTTTGAATCAAGAATTTGTCTAGTCAGAACTTCCAATCCATTATAAAAAAAGATCACCTCCTGCATATCCATTAAGTAGTGATTAGGGAAATTCATCAATAGTTCTTTGAATCTTTCCCATGCTTGGTAAAGAGTTTCATCAGGTTCTTGCTAAAAGTTATTGATCTCCTCCATTTTCTTTGCAGTTCGGGCAGGTGGACAATACTTGTTTAGAAATTTCGTCTTTAGACCTTCCCAAGTTGTAATTGAACCAGATGGTTTGTTTCTTAGCCAACGACTCACGGCTCCAGTGAGGGACATAGGGAAAGCTCGAAGCATTATTTGATCTTGTGTTATATTAGGAATATTGATTAAATTGATAATCTCAAGAACTGTTTCTATATGCTCGTTCGCATCTTCATGATCCGAACTGCTGAAGGTGTTGTCACGTAGTTCTTTGAGAAATTGGCCTTTTAGTTCAAAGTGATCTTTGTCATCGATTTTAGGCCTAGTAACACCCGATCCATAGTCTCCTCGGGTCTTGCACATGTATTCGTCCATAGTTTCCGCCATTGTTTCTGCAACTTCTTCCTCGGAATGTTCTTCTAGATCATAAAATAGATCGAATTCAGGTGAAATCCATTCGTCAATACTAGGTGTCATGAAAAGCTTTCTAGATGAGCGAAATTCTCGTTCCGGATTTTCAAAAGGTATAAATAGTTCCTTTGTTGAACTCCTTGTCATGCACTACCTGAAACAAAGGATAAACAATCAGTAGGATACGCTCGGAAGAAAGAAAACACAGAAAATTAAGCATGGAAATCAAATATGAAGAATATGATTATGTTGTTATATCAGGTGATCGATACGTCATATTCAATTAATTTGAATACGCCGTATTGATCTGTTGAACTGAATACGCTGTATTGGTTAAGAAAGTTAGATACGCCGTATTCAATTAAAGTGAGTACGCCGTATCAGGTTATCGACCAGAACAGTGTATAGAAAACAATAAAAAAAACAAACACACAAACAAAACAAACAAATATACAAGCAAACAATTATAAACAAATATACAAAATTTTACACTAATCTAAATTACACAAATTTTAGGGGTTAAGCTAATCTAAGGTTAAATTAATCTACAGTTAATACTAGAATATTAAATAAAAGTAAAGATTAAACAACTTCACTCCCCGGTAGAGGCACCAAAAACTTGATGTGTGTCGTCGTGTAGGTTGTTATTTTAGTTATCAAGTTTTACATTTATATTTTGCCAACTTAAGCTAAAATAACACTTTAACGAGCAGTGTACCCGATCAGATGTAGTTTCGTTGGTAAGTAGGATTTCGGTCACTAAGAGTGAGAGCGTTAATCTTATAGTTCTATCAATATTTTGGTTAACTAAATTAAGTTAATATAAACTATGTTAATTCTAATCTATGTTAAACCTATGTTAAACCTAGTTCTAACGGACAAAGGGGAGGTTCAGTCTGACAGACTGGCACAAGTTTGATGGTAATTTAGATCAATTTAAAACACAATAACACATGCAAGTAAATAATCAATAGATAAAAGAGCGGTCTAGCCAAATATAAGAAAACTGTATTAACCATGAATAATCTAATTAAAACATAGGTTTTTTTATTTTAGTGAAATAAGTACTTATCTTGAGGCAGCATATCATTCCAAGATTTAGGCAGTACTTTTTCCTAAAACCTAGACATGTAGAATTCTGTCATAATTAAACGTATCCGTATAAAGCATCCTGTTCGTTATCTATCTTAGGAGATTAATAATGGTGATATTATTAAACCCTAGCTCATGGAGACTTTACCCACTTACTACTTAATGACAATTTATATTCTAGTAGTCCACTGTCCAAGTCTTTACCAAAGGAATCAGTACGTTATTTGTTAAACCCATGTCACATGCTAGTCCAACTTGTTCACATAAACCAAAGGTAAAGATAGGGAACTATTTGTGATCCTATTATTCTAGATATATAAATCGTTATATGGAGAGCCATCTCGGTAACTAGCTAACTTGGTCAGTATCACTAGATCTAGTTGAATGATAGGTCGCATACAAAAGCACGTAAACTAGTATAAATTGATAAACATAAACAATGGTCAACAATAATTTAAGCAGTCGATATAAACAAACCAAACATTTAAATCTTTATAATCATGGCTAATACCTAAGGGTATTAGCCCTTAACCATTGTAATTAATACATGAATAATAATTTAATGAAGGTAAACTAACCGAGTTAAACAAATGATACCAAAAATCGAATGATTAAAAGAGTATAGGGATTACAAGGTGTTTCCTATATAATTAGTAGCTTTGCTTGACCTACTATGCTCTTCTTGTCTTCTAAAAATTGACCTTTTTGGTTATGGTAACGAAAATATGATCAAGCATACCTAAAATTCGTATTTAGGTTTTCTATTTATAGTGTCTGGAATTCCTTCGATACGCCATATTGGATGAAGTCAATATGGCGTATTGGGAGTTTCTTGGAGTAGGGACCACGTTTAATATCTTCCAGAATATTTAATTACTATATCTTAGATACAGCGTATTAAGGTATTTTGGATATGGTGCATAGGTCTTTATTCTTCGTGGTTTCTTGTGAAGTGCAGGCACGGATACACCGTATCTTCCTTGATGCATATGGCGTATTAGTTGTTAGAACAATATTCTTCATATTTCTTCGTTTAAGCTCCAGAATGCGTGCCTTTTTGCTAATCTTTAAAAAGTACCCCATAATTACTTCAAATCTCAAATATAAACGATTAAGTACCAATTCATGTAATAGTTATATAAAATGGGTAAGAAACACGAGATAAATGATGCTATAAAAGTGACATTATTTGATGTCATCACTGTGAGCTTGAACGATACAAAGAAAAGTCAAAGTTTTAAAAGAAAGACAAAAGTTTGAACATTTTTTCACAGAAAGAGAAAAACACATAGATCCTTAAATATGAGGAATAATTGTTGATCATAATAAAAAACAAGCAGCTTTTCAAAAGGAAATTATTATGTTAAAACAACAATTTCAAATACTAGTTGAAATGAACTCTTCTCTGAAAAATAACTTCAAACTTTGTAAAAGGGGTCATCTAAAAAACAAGATAAGTTTATTGATGAAATCTTGGTTTTGGAAAAGGATAAGAAAAAACTTTAGTATATTGTTTACACAACGGGTCAAACTGTTAAACAATGCACATGTTAACAAAACCTCAAGTTTCTATGATCATACTCGCAAAACTGCTCTTGGTTATCAAAATCCTTTATGTCTTCGTCAAGCTCAAAGAAAAAAAAACTATTTTGTATAATTCCAAAGTATTAGTTAAAAAACATAAACCAATCTCTGTGTGTGACTATGAAGAAACACTGATACTTGCTGAAGAGAATCGGTCAAAAATGAAAGAAAAACAAAAAGAATTTGATGATAAACTGATTGATTACACAAAACTGAATAAACTTGATGAGTATTTTGTTCCACAAAAACAGTTGTCAGCTGAACAAGTTTATTGGTCACCAGTTTCAAAACCAATTACAACAGTGCTAGTTGAAAAACCAAAACCTACAAACGTTTTTCCAAAACAACTTCCACAAACAAGTATGGTAAAAGAGTCTATTTAAAAGGCTAATAATCATTTTGACAAATTTGATAATGTGATCAAAGCCAGAACGACCGTTACTACAACTAATTGAGGAAATTAGGGGATGAAACACATTAAAGATGCTTACGAAGTAGAAGTCATACCATTTGTCAAATCTTTAATAGAATCTTTTAAACTTTTTGAAATGGGACTTTACAAAGAGGTAAAAGAAATGAAACCAATCTTTAAACAAATGGAAAACAAGGTCGACTAATGTTTTGTGGAAAAGAAATATTTTGAGATTGCAAAGAAATAACTTTTAATCGAAAATGATCGACTCTTGGAGGTACATATCTCATGTGACATTATGTGCACAATTTTCCATTCCAATAAGGAACATGATGCATAATCTGAATTGCTAAGCATGTTCATTGACAAATGTGAAAGTCTTGAAACTGAGCTTCTCAATCTACAAGAAACACACAAGTCATTTAATAAGCTTTTGAAACGTTTTGCAATTCTTGAGGAATATTGTATTACTCTTGAACTTTCTTTGCAACATAATAATGAGCAAATGGTTTGTAATGAATCTTGGAAAAAGAATGATGATTCTTTGATAACTGATATCAACAATAAATCTTTTGAATTAAATGATCTGAAAACTCAGTTACAAGAACTACAACAACTGTTAGCAAACTACAGAAAGAGTCATGTGACTCCTTGTGAATCAACCAATAATGATTCTAGGTTTCAGAAACTTGAAGATGAGAATGTATCGCTAGCTTTTTAGGTTTCGTCTTTAGTAAAGGAAAGAGAATACCTTAAGTTAGTTTAAAAAAATCTCTATGATTCAATCAAGCAGTCACGAGCTCATAGCAAACTTAAAACTGACTCTTTGCAACAAAAACTTAATGATCAGATTTCTAAAAACACTAAGTTTAGAGCACAGTTACAAGCAATGTTTTCGAAACCACAAGTGAATCAGGATGGTACAAGTGTGAATACTAAGTTTGCAAAGCCTTCAACTTTAGGAAATAGACTTTATGTTGTAACTCTATTTTCAAAAACTCAATTTATTCCCAAAGTTGTTAAGAAAAATGATTTGTCAAAAACAGTCACTTCACACTTGCATACCAACAAGGTAACTAAAAAATGCACAAAAGTTCTTGCCCCAGGTGTGCTTAGGATTAAGTCTGAACCAATCAATGCGTACTTTAAGAATAACAGAGCAGTGCATCAAGGTTACCTGAAAGTCACTAAAGAGCATATAGAAACACTTCAAAAATTGCTAGAATAAGCTAGAGCTTTGAAACCTTTAGATGAAAATCTAGATTATGCCTGTAAGTTTGCTTAGCAAATTCAAGAACTATTAGTGTATGTTTGTGCCTCATACACTTAAGAAAAAAGCGAGAGTGAAAAGTGGAACAATAAGCCTTACGTAGATATCTTAGGAACAAGTACAAATGTTGTTAATAACACACAAAAGCATGTAGTAAAGCGAAACACTCAAAAGAGTGACAACACTCTATTGCCTTCTACAAGAAGAGTAAGCTATACTTATGCTAGCGGATCACAGTCTAAGAGCAATGCAAGGAATGATAAGATCCAACAACCATCAAGTAGGAGCCAGAAGAATTAAGTAGAAGTCCAACCTAGCAAGTTTAAGTTTATATCAAATAAGAACAATCATGTTTCAGACTGTAATGCGAATCTTAAGAATGTTGCGTTGTCATCAAATTCTAAAACTGTTTGCTTGTCATGTAATGAATGTTTGTTTTCTGCTAATCATGATGCTTGTGTTGTTAATTATCTTAAAGATGTAAAAAATGTAAAAAAGGCTAAATCTGTCAAACAAAAAGTAAAGTTTGAATGGAAACCAGCAGGAAGGATCTTGATGTGTTTCAAAAGCTTTAAATTTATAGTGACTGAAAATACCAATTTTTATTATAGGGAAACACACGGGTAAAAGTATAACCCACGTATGTAGTATAATCTTTTTAGGTAAGACCATGTCGTTCCACAGGGATTTGAGTAGTGTTTAGATAATCCGAAAGAAATTAGACTTTAACAATTTTGAAAGTAACTTTTGTTTTACCAGTGATAATAAAGATGAGTACTCGGATAATTGAAAATAATTTATAAGCGTTAGAAATTGATCACTTCTGACTACACTCTTTAATATATAGTAAATATATATATATAATATACTTATAAATATATAAAAAGAAGGTTAGGGATCAAAAGATCTCAGTTATAGTAATCCGGAAGTATGATTCCCGGGTCGTTATCCCCGATGAGGAAAGCAAATGAAAGTCGAGAGTCATTTTTAGAATCGATGTTTGAATGGGATAAGATTGATATTTTTATTCTAAAACTACAAGAAAAATAAGGCAAAAACTTAAAAATACTTAAGGAAAAACAAATTTTAGCTAAAAACGTAAAACGGTAACCCTAAACTGTGACTAAAAACCCTAAATTTCCAACGGAGTTGATTAAAGAAAACTAGAATGAAAACGGAGTTGATTTGAGCTTAAAAACACGAAAAACGTGAACGGACTCAAATTCCCGATCATAAAAGTGAAATTTTGCAAATTAAACCCTACGGAAGCAAAACTATTTTTCCTAGGAACTATATGATAAAATAAAAAAATTTAAAAAAGAATTATATTTTTTTGATTTTTTTATAATTTTTTTATGAATTAAAAACGATTTTATAGAAAATTAAATCTAAAAAATACTAAATGTATTATAAAAAATCTGAAAAAATTATGAAAAATAGCTTGAATAATAAGGAATCTAAAAAAAAAGATTGGAAACACAGCTAAACGAATAAGCTGTTAAATAAGCAAAAAACAACTTATATACTAAAAAGCTGAAGAGATGTGAGTAAATAAAAGATAGATTATGCAAAGATCTAACGGATGAGCTATTGTAGCATGATGGTTGAGAGTGTGGGGGATAAAACGCTTGGTGAGGGTGGTAGAGGTCCCGGGTTCGAGCCTTGCTCACCCGGGGCTTCCCACTATCCCAAGTGTTTTTATTTTTGTTATTTTTTTATAACTTTTTAGAAAACTTGAAAATAAGCACTTTTTACAAAGCAACATTTTTTATAAACCTCAAATAAGCACAAAAATAAGCTAAGTAAGACAAAAATGAGCTAAAATGCTCGAAGTACTAAAAAACTAACTGTTTGTATTTTTTAAGGAGAATAAGCAAATAAGAATGACAAATAAGCTAAAACAGACAATAAGTTATGTCTAAAAAGCACATAAGAACAAAAATAAGCACAAATGTTAAGCTAGATAGACAGAAAAGTTAAAAAGGCTTAAATTCACTTGAAATTCACACTAGAAAGCAAATAAGCTCAAATAAGCTTATGGCAAAACTAAATAAGCTAAAATAGGTTTATACTAAGCTAAACTAAACATAAATAAGCAATTACAATAAGCAGATAAGCTAATGTAAAGAAATAAGCACTCATGGTGTAAACTGTTAACCAAATAGCCCCTTAGGCACCTTTGAGCTTATTTTTCAATAAGCTAAAGGATCCTTATGGACTTTTGGCTTATTACCCTAAAAAGTATACCTAGAATACTACTTAAAACAACGTTCAAGAAGCATTTTGAAAATCAAATAAGCAAAGAAAAAGCCTGATTAAAAAGCTACTTATTCTAACTTAACTATGTTATTTTATTTTTAAGCAAAGATGCAATAAGCTAAATCCTAACCTTATTAAGCTATGAAATGACTAAATATTAATCTAATAAGCTAATTTGAACAGAAATTAAGCAAAAACTAAAGGCTATAAGCTAGAAATCTAAAATAAGCACTTAAGCTAAAACTACAATCCAAACAGATCCTTATGATAATCTAGCCTATATTACTTTGAACCTTGGCCAAAAATCTATATGAAACAGCTTTTACAAAACATTTTGAAATTCAATTACTCAATGAAAAAAAGTGGCTTGAAAACAGCTTATTGTACTTAGAACACTTAGTAACTTGTGGTTTTGAAAATGAACAATGCAGATTTTTAAGGCTAAAAACAGATATCAAAATAAGCTAATTATTGAAAAACAAGTTTAAACTAATGTAGAGTAACCTATAAGCTACTTGTAAACCTAATTTAAAAATCTAAAAACCACATTTACCTACTGAAAATTAAGATTAAAAATGGACTTTTGTTTATTAACACTGCTGATGCAGTGTGCACAATTATGACACAAATCAAACTAGACAAAGTGCAGGCCAAAGAAACCCATTCTAACACTTATCAATCACTAATCTAAGAGCAAAAAGCACAAAAACTAAAACTAGAATTTACTTGAGCTAAAAATGATAAAGAAACTGATTAAAACTTATTAAATTCAACCTAGCAATTATCAACTTAAGGAAAACTAGACTAAACCTATTTAAACTTATTAATCCTACTCTTATAAACCTAAATTTTGAGATTAAAAATGAAATTAAAGGACCAAATGGTCAATAGCAGTACTAACTCTCAGTTAGTACTGCCATGCCAAACACCCCCTTATTTCCTTGAAAATCCATTTTAAGCTTATAAATGTGAGAATTAATGATCAATTATCAGATACCAGATATTAACAAGCTTTTAACAGACCTAATAAGCATATATGAGCAGACAAATAAGCAGAACAATAAGCTATAACACTTAAGCTAATTTTTTTTGGTTTTTTGCTGATTTTAAGACAGAAACATTTAAACTAAGAATTAATACTTAAGTTTTAACACAATAAGCATATAATCACTACAATAAGCATTCATAAGCAAAATAAAACAGAAATAAGCAAGCTATAAGCACAATTAAACTAAAATGCAGGTTTAAGCTAAGTATTAAAGACAGAAATGGTAAATTGAGAACTTACATAAACCTTTGCACAAACAAGGCTATCAAATGCTCTAAGAGCTATCAACAAGCTCCAGCTTATCAAGTGATAAGCTGGTAGGGTCCTGGAAGTCCTTCCTTAATTGACTTCCCTTCCATTAATAAGCTTTGGTAATATTGATTGTGAGATTTGAGTATGATAAGCTCAACTAAGCTTTTGAGAGCTTAGTTGAGTTGATAGCCATCTTAAGAGTAGAGATGACAGCTTAATGAGAGCTTATTAAACAGTAGAAAGCTTATTCAACCATTTTACAAATTTAGTGAAATAGATTAAAACATAAGACTTATAAGTGAAATGCAAACTTTTATTAATAAAAATAGATTACAAAGCTTTTTAAATGAAAGTTAGAAAGATTGAACGATTATAAGCTAGAAAATACAATAAGCTATAAGCTAATTTACCCTACTCTTAATTAAGCTAGATCATCACTGCAAGTAAGGATGCCCTTGTATTTATAGCAGGATAAGGAAGCTTCCAGGTCTCCAAGTCAGTTAGACGCTCCCTTGATCTTATCCCTTGAATCATTCTAATCATTGGATCCATTTTCTTAACCGTTGGATTGATTTGATGAGCACACGAATTGCCAACGTGGCATTCTGTGTGTCAGACTCCTTTGTACTTCTTTTGCACTAGATTTAGTGCAAAATCTCAATCATTGGTGTGTTTCTTTAATTGCCCGCGTGTCCTTCCTTGTGTGCCTGGACCAATAAGAGCTCTCAATGACGTATAACTCTGTCACATCGTACCTTGTCACTTGAATTGTTGAGCTACGTCCTTAATTTGGATTTACCTCATGATTTTGACGCGAGGTAAATCGGAGGAGATAATGAATAGTAACAAATGGAATTTCCTGCGCCCTCTTTCTTTTTATATCTTTGTTTGACCACAGGGCGTGTGAGGGTTAACTTGGGCCCGGGATAAAAGAAATAGAATTGGGCCGGGTGAAAAGGGCTTGGTTTATTATAAGGAGATAACGACCGTTATCTCTTAAGTATAAAAGAGATAACGGTGTCAGGGTTTAGGGACTTTTGGTGAAATTAGGTTTAACATTTAGGGTATTTTGAGGATTTTGTCTTTTTGTGGATGACCAATGTTGACCAAGGGTTTACTTTGTTGACCATTGATAGCAATCTTCCGGCTCTTTTGCACTCTTTTCGTTCCCGTGTCCATGTTTGTCCGGCTTTGATCGTTTTCTTGTGATTTTTTCACTATCCGTACCTACACATTCACAAACAACAAAATACACAAATACAAGCATATTTTTGCATATTTTGATCATTTAAGGGCCATTTTGGATATAATAAGGATATGTGATTTCTCACATCTCAGAAATGATTAGACCTCAAAGATGGGACTTTAATTTATAAAAAGGATTTTCTCGTCAGAAATTATTAGACCAAATATGTCACTCAAATAATCCAGTTACTAGTATATCAAAGCTTATTTGTTTATCAATTTACAAAAGTGGATTTCTCAGCACAAACGATAAAGATCATAGACAAATCTTTAAAACCACATAGATCATACCGGGTCTCTCGACCTAAACCAATATGACTAGGTAATTTAAGTTGATAAGCAAACATGTACAAGATAAGATATAATAGGATTTCAACATAAGCTTGAGATTAAAGAGATCATGATCATACTAAATGCTTATTCATTATCATAACATCACCGAGTAGTCATGAGAGATTAATCCTCTCATGGCTAAAGTGTTCATAACAAAAGTAAATTTAACACAGACTTCTATTATTTCAATAACTAAGTTGATAATCATCTTCGTTCTTGATCGTTAGATCTTTATTCTTCAAAGGGAGTAGTGTTTTTGGTGTTTATATGGATGAGGATTGGTATGTGTGTGTGGGATATGGTTTTTGGAAAGAGAGGAATGATTTGAGAGTGAAAATTCGTCCTCTATTTTTAGGCTGATTTTGGGGTGAAAGTGCAGCGCACACAAAAGTTTATGTGTCGCACATGGTGATTAAATGCACTAGCATTAAATGTTTATTGAGTAAGTGCGGCGCACAAGAGAATAAGTTCGGCGTACTTAGGGAGTAAATACAGTAGCATTAAAGTCTTTATAAATACTTCATATCAGATGGGAAGTGCGATACAAAGAAAAGATTATGCGGCGTACTTGTTGAGTTAATGCAATGTTAACTGTCTTTGACTTGAAGATAAGCATGGCGCACAAATGGCAAGTGCGGCGCACATTTGGCACATAGAGCTTGATTGTTGAACTTTTCTTGAATGATGCGTTCTTTAACATGTAATTGTTTGATTTGATGTATCTATCCTCGGAATGTCTTCAAGTGAACCTGCAAGCAATTTTAAGCTATTAAGTATCGAAAGTTCACGAGAAATGATAAAATATATACAAATAACGCCATAGAAAACATGTATAATTTGGGCTTTATCAAATCCCTCCACACTTAGCTTATTGCTTGCCCTCAAGCAATTGAAGCAAGAAAATAAATCATTTATCGTGACGTGGAGAAAATTTTGAATTTTATAAGAATTTACATATTAGGTAATATATATATATATATATATATATATATATATATATATATATATATATATAATATTTCTTACCAAATGCTTACTAAGGCTTGGCACATAACTTCTTCATTCATCTTAGGTATTTCAGCAACTTAGCACTAAAGGAGTGCTTGCAAGAACAAGGACTTGCGGAATTCATTACATGTGATTAAGCTTCGGTCTAGTAAATGATGATTAAGCACAAGTTCTAGAGCCTCTAAATTAACGGCTCTCTCAAATATAATTATCAACCAATACCAATGTTTTAGAAAAGGTGACAAAGACCATATGTACACATCCGTAACGACGGAATAGACACATACGATGCAATCAAACCTTAACTCGAACAAGCTAAAGGCATTGATTATCTTGGGTACCAAAGGTGGATACTTGAATATTCTATAGGCTTAGAATGTTCATAATTTAGTGGAGAGGGATGTGCTAGCTATAATGTAAATCCGGTTGGATTTGCCTTACTAAGAGAATTTTTGAATTTTTAAAAGCATATCTATATTAAGATTTTCATAAAATATCAGTTGGAATTTTTTTTGCAGGGAAAATATGGAGGGATATGATTAATTTTTCCTATTTGGCTCCCCTCCACACTTAAGTGAAGCATGGGTTGCCTCCCGAGAAGCGCTTAATTTTTAAGAGAGTCTTTAGCTAGACTCGTATTTTGTGAGTCATTCTTTTGGGAAAAAAGGAGTTATTGCTTCCCTTGGGTCATTATCTTCTTCATGATATAGTTTACGTCGATGTCCATTGACTATGAACGTCTTTCCATCTTTTCCATAAAGATCAACATATCTGGATGGATATTGATGTTTTACTACATAAGGTCCTAACCATCGAGATCTGAGTTTCGGTTGTTTAAATTTGTACTTTGAGTGAAATAGCAAAACTTTGTTTCCTTGTTTAAATTCTTTTCTCATTCTTAATTTTCTGTCATGCTAGGATTTGGTTCTTGCCTTGTATAGATGAGATTTTTCATAAGCTTGATGTCTAAGTTCGTCTAACTCGTATAACTAAAACATTCTTTTCTCACCAGCAACGATGAGATCTGGGTTGCAATTCTTCAGAGCCCAGTATGCACGGTGTTCAATTTCAAATGGTATGTGGCAGTTTTTTCCATATATAAGTTTGTAGGGTGTGGTACCGGTAGGTGTTTTGTAAGCAGTGCGAAAATCCCACAGAGCGTCATCAAGTGTTTTTGACCAAATAGCAGGATTGTCTTTAACAGTTGTTTCAAGAATTCTTTTAAGAGCTCTGTTCGTGTTTTCAACTTGACCATTAGTTTGAGGATGATATGATATGGATAAATGATGGTTAACTCCATATCTTTTCATTGTTTTTTCCATTATTTTGTTGCAGAAGTGAGTACTTATGTCGTTGATTAGAGCTTTGGGCATTTCGAAATGGCAGAATAGTTTCTTTAGAAAAGTTATAACAACTCGGACATCATTGGTTGATAAAGCCTGAGCTTCGGCCCATTTAGATACGTAATCAACAGCTACAAGAATATATTCAAACTTATATGATTTCGGGAACGGTCCCATAAAGTCGATACCCTATATGTTGAAAACTTCACATACTTGAATGTTGTTTAAGGGCATCTCATCACGTTTCAATATATTTCCTGTCTTTTGGCATGCTTCGCATAGGCCGACTAGAGTATGAGCTTCTTTGATGATTGTAGGTAAGTAAAAACCTAAATCTAGGACCTTCTTAGCGGTTATGTTGGGTCCATAATGTCTACCGGTTGGTCTGTGGTGACATTGATCTAAATTTGTTCGAGTTTCTGGTCCAGATATACAACGTCTAATCATACCGTCATAACATACTTTTAAGGTAAGGTTCTTCCCAAAATTAATGTTTAAGGTCACAGAAGAATTTGTTCTTTTGTTGATACGTCATCCCTTTTGGTATAATATCACCGACCAAGTAGTTTGCAAAGTTTGCGAATCAAGGTTCATCTTTGGTATTGATTTCCATAAGAGTTTCTCTAGGAAAGTTATCATCGACTTCACTGTCATTGCTTGACTCGTCATTTCAATTCGGGACAAGTGATCAGCGGCAACATTTTCTGTTCCTTTTCTATCCTTGATTTCTATGTCAAATTCTTGCAAGAGTAAGATCCATCGAATAAGGCGTGGTTTAGAATCTTGTTTCTTGAATAAGTGCCTTAGAGTTGAATGATCGGTGTAAACAATAGTATTTGAGAGAATAAGATAGGATTTGAATTTGTCGAATGCAAAAACTACAGCCATAAGCTCTTTTTCGGTTATGGTGTATTTTTGTTGAGCGTGATTAAGGGTTTTGCTTGCGAAGTAGATCGGGTGAAAGTTTTTACCATCTTTTTGACCTAAGACGGCTACTACTGCGAAATCACTAGCATCACACATAAGTTCAAATGGAAGATTCCAGTTTGGGCTTACGATCACATGAGCACATGTGAGTTTCTCCTTCAATAAGTCGAATGCTTTTTGACATTCATCATCGAATTCAAATGTAGTATCTTTTTCAAGCAGTTTAGTTAGAGGACGAGCAATCTTCAAGAAATCTTTAATGAAACGTCGGTAAAAACTGGCATGTCCATGAAAGCTTCTAACACCTTTGATGTTAGTAAGGGGCAGAAGTTTTGAGATTACGTCGATCTTTGCTTTGTCAACTTCAAGTCCAGCGCTAGACACCTTGTGTCCAAGTAAAATTCCTTCTTTGACCATGAAGTGACATTTTTTCCAATTAAGGACAAGATGAGCTTCCTTATAATGCTGGAGCATTTTAATGAGGTTGTTTAGGCAGGTGTCAAAAGAGTTTCTGAAGACGAAAAAATCATCCATAAATACTTAGACTGATTCTTCTATCATATCGTGAAAGATTGCCAACATGCACCTTTGGAATGTGGCAGGGGCATTACATAGACCAAAAGGCATTCGTCTATAAGCGTATGTGCCGAATGGACATGTGAATGTTGTTTTCTCTTGATCATTAGGATCGATAGGAATTTGAAAATATCCAGAAAAACCATCAAGGAAACAGAAATATTTATTTCCTGTTAGTCTTTCTAGCATTTGATCCATAAACGACAAAGAGAAATGATCTTTTGCGGTTGCTTCATTGAGTTTACGATAATCGATGCATACTCACCAACCCATAACGGTTCTTGTTAGAACAAGCTCATCGTTCTCGTTTGTTACAACTGTAATACCACCTTTCTTTGGTACACAGTGAATAGGACTAACCCAAGGACTATCGGTAATTAGAAAAATAATATCGGTATCCAAGAGTTTCATGATTTCTTTCTTAACAACTTCCTGCATGTTTAGATTCAACCTTCTCTATTTTTAGACAACGGGTTTCTTGTCATCCAGGAGTTGTATCTTGTGTTTGCAGAATGATGGGCAAATACCAAGAATGTTAGTTGTTTTCCATGCAAAGGCTTGCTTGTGTTTCTTAAGGACGGATACAAGTTTGTCTTTCTTTTCTTTGGATAGTTGAGATGATATGATAACAGGAAGAAAATAGGGTTCTTCCAGGAATACATATTCTAGATTATCAGGAAGGGGTTTAATTTCAACATCTATAGGAGGTTCTTCAAGAGATGTCTTGATTTTATAGTCTGTATTGATGGTGATTTTCTCGAATGGCGGTTCTTCGGTATCAGATTCAGAGTCAGAGTTTTCATCAACAGTTATTGCCATGAATTCATCGAATTCAGCAAAGATTTCTTCTTCGAGAAGGGTTCCTTTGATGGAATGGAGGATTTTACTACCTTCGTCTAAAAGAGCATCAAAATCTTCCTCTAAGATTTCATCAATAACATTGATACTGAAACAGGTATCATCGTTCGAATAAGAGTGTTTCATCGCAGAATCGATATTGAAAATCATTCATTCAATTCCAACTCCAAGATTGAGTTGCTTCTATTTAACTCAAATAACTGCATCGGCAGTGTGAAGAAATGGTCGTCCCAAGATGAGAGGAACTTTACTGTCTTCTTCCATTTCGAGAATAACGAAATCAGCAAGAAAGGTGAATTTACCAACTTCAACGAGCATATTTTTAGCTATTCTAATAGGGTATTAGAATGATCTATCGGCTAATCTTACGCTTATTTTGGTGGGTTTAAGAGTTTCGAGAGATAGTTTGGCATATAATGAATATGGCATAAGATTAATGCTAGCACCAAGATCGGCTAAGGCATTGCAGGAGAAAGTCTTGTTGAAATTACATGGAATAAGAAAACTTCCGGGATCTCCGAGTTTGGGTGGAACTTTATTTTGGATCATTGTTGAACTTTCATCGCTTAAGAAAGCGGTAGAAATTTGTTTGATTTTGTGTTTGTTGCTTATTAGTTACTTGAGAAATTTTCCATAATTAGGCATCCCGGCTAAGACGTCGATAAGAGGTACATTGATTCGGATGGCGCAAATCATGTCGAGAAATTTTCCGTATTGGGCTTCCATTTTTTCTTTCCTTAGACTTTGAGGATACAGGTTTTTTGGTTTGTATGGTTTTGGTAACGGAGTTTCTTTGGCTAGTTTTGGATTTTAAGTCTTTGGTTGTGGTGTCAGTTCATCGTCTTCATCATCATTATCGATATTGTTAGGGGTTTCAGAATTGTCTTGTTGATCAATTGGGTTAACTGGTGGGTTATAGGATTTAACACTTCTTGTTAATACAGAATTTACATGCTCATTGCGAGATTGTGGTGGTTGATAGGCTTTGGAGTTGTGCCCCTTTGGTTTTGGTTGAGTGTTACTTAGAAGAGAACCAGAGGGTCGACCAGATTGCTTGTCAACGAGTCTGTCAAACTTAGTTTCAAGATTCTGGATTGAAGCTTGATGATTTTTGGCTACGGTTTCAAGCTGGCTTTTGAGATCCATGAACGTTTCTTTGACAAAAGCGTTGGTTGTTTGTTGATATTTCATGAAATCGTTGAATTGTTTCTAAAGATCATATGGTTTATCATCGGTATTTGATCGGTAGTTGTGTCGGTTATAATCATTCCGTCCGCTTGAACGCCAATTATCGTGATTCGAGTCTCAGTCGCGGTAATCATTGTAAAACGAGTCTTACAAAAGGTTTGCATGAATTTGGCTTCTTCTTCTCGGGACATAGGTATGTCATCTTCATCATGATCAGGTTTTTTTAGCATTCGATTGGAGTTCTTTGTACTGGGCATCTATTTTCAGGGTCATGGCATCCATTCGAGCCATAATTTTGTCAATATCAGAATTACTGCTACCTTCAACGGCGAAAGCAACAGTTTTCTTAAGGGATGATTTGGTTTTTTGATTTTTAGCCCATTCGAGCTTAAGTAAGACTTTATCTTCAAGAAGCTGATAAGCTTAATTTGGTGTTTTATAAAGGAAAATACCACCGGATGTGGCATTTAGAACTTCTTGGGTTATTTCGCTAAGACCATGATAGAAGATTTTTATAATGTTCTCTTTGGACAAATTGTTACCATGGCAGCTTCGGAGCATTTCCTTCATACAAAGCCAAACATCGATTAAAGATTCGTTTTCATGTTGAAAGAAAGCTCGGATTTCTCTGAGGAGTCAGTCGAAAAGAGATGGGGGAAAGAATTGGCTAATGAAAGTGGTTCAAAGTTCATCCCATGTTTCGATAGTTCATTCGTTGAGTTCGTCCAGCCATGTTTTTGCTTCTCTAGTTAGTGATAGGGGAAACATCATCAGGCGGGACGGCTTCATTTTCAGTATCTCTATATTTAAACTTATCACAGATTCTGAGGAATTCATAAATGTATTTATGAGGATCGGTTTTGGTTCTACCATCAAATTGGTTTCCTTTGACAAGAGTCAAGTGGTTACCTTTAATAGCAAACTCGTTTGCGGTTTCAAGAATAGTGATTATGGGACCAGGAGTCAGAGCGACAATATGGTCGACAGCCTACATGGGTTCATCGTCCATTGGATCATAATTTCAAAGAATATCAAGAAAGTGACGAAAGTGATTGATGTTAAGAACTGGCGGGTATACAATTCTTGGGTGTTGTGGTGGATTATTTCTTTGATCGTATGGAACTCTTCTGTTTCGTTGACGAAGTCTTCGATTCAGAGTACGTTCAGGTTTAGGTTAAGGTTCAACAAGTTCAGAATTGGAAGCACGTGTATGTATCCAAGAGAGAAATTGTTTGGGGTCAGTTTTCCAAAAAATTGTACGACGATTTTTGAAAAAGAGGGGGAGTTAAAGTAATTTTCCAGAGTTGACTACAGAATAGCTTAACAAAAATCCCCGGCAGCGGCGCCAAAAACTTTGATGTGTTTTAAAAGCTTTAAATTTATAGTGACTGAAAATACCAATATTTATTATTGGGAAACACACGGGTAAAATTATAACCCAGGTATGTAGTATAATCTTTTTAGGTATGACCAGGTCGTTCCACAGGGATTTGAGTAGTGTTTAGATAATCAAAAAGAAAATAGACTTTACAATTTTGAAAGTAACTTTTGTTTTACCAGTGATAATAAAGATGACTACTCGGATAGTTGAAAATAATTTATACGCTTTGGAAATGATTAGACCTCGAAGATAGGACTTTAATTTATAAAAAAGATTTTCTCGTTAGAAAATATTTTCACAAACTAACTTAATTAACTCAAGACTTATATTTAGTTAACTAGACCAAATGTGTCACTCAAATAATCTAGTTACTAGTATATCAAAGCTTATTTGTTTATCAATTTACGAAAGTGGATTTCTCGACACAAACGATAAAGATCATAGACAAATCTTTAAAACCACATAGATCATACCGGGTCTCTCGACCTATACCAATATGACTAGGTAATTTAAGTTGATAAGCAAATATGTACAAGATAAGATATAATAGGATTTCAACATAAGCTTGAGATTAAAGGGATCATGACCATACCAAATGCTTATTCATTATCATAACATCACCATATAGTCATGAGAGATTTAGCCTCTCATAGATAAAGTGTTCATAACAAAAGTAGATTTAACATAGACTTCCATTATTTCAATAACTAAGTTGATAACCGTCTTCGTTCTTGATCGTTAGATCTTTATTCTTCAAAGGGAGTAGTGTTTTTTGTGTTTATATGGATGAGGATTGGAGTATGTGTGTGTGGGATATGGTTTTTGGAATGAGAAGAATGATTTGAGAGTGAAAATTTGTTCTCTATTTATAGGATGATTTTGGGGTGAAAGTGCGGCGTACACAAAAGTTTATGCGGCGCACATGGTGATTAAATGTTTATTGAGTAAGTGCGGCGCACAAGAGAATAAGTGCGGCGTACTTAGGGAGTAAATGCAGTAGAATTAAAGTCTTCATAAATGTTTCATATCAGAAGGGAAGTGCGACGCACATAAAAGATTATGTGGCGTACTTGTTGAGTTAATGCAATGTTGACTGTCTTTGACTTGAAGATAAGTGTGGCGCACAAATGGCAAGTGTGGCGTACATTTGGCACATAGAGCTTGATTGTTGATATTTTCTTGAATGATGCGTTCTTTAACGTGTAAGTGTTTGATTTGATGTATCTATCCTCGGAATGTCTTTAAGTGAACTTGCAAGCAATTTTAAGCTATTAAGTATAGAAAGTTTACGATAAATGATAAAATATATACAAATAACGCCATAGAAAACATGTATAATTTAGGCGTTATCAGATCTTTAACATTATCGGACATAGATGAATACCTACTGGAAGAACCTTTACCTTGGTAGGAAATCAATGCCCTCTTACTAGGATCACTCCTGCCCTAGGTGTATCTCATAGGCAAATACTTACAACCACTGTGATTCCGGTTATCGAACCTAGTGCTCAAGTCAGTAGTAGATATGACCAAGCTAATAACTCACTTACAAGAGCTTTCATTAATAGCTATAGTCATAAACTCAATGAGCATCAATTAGGTCTTCATTAGTTACACGAGATTCAGGAGAACAATCCTAAACTTAGATATCTAAGAGTAAACTAGCTTTACTAACAACCCATAACCCAATCAAAAGTTGGGGATCCATAAATTTTGTAAATATTTCCATTTTCTTTTTATGCAGATTGTAGAAATAGTTCTTTGGTACTTAGATTTTGGTTGTTCTAAACATATGACTGGACAACGTAAGAAGCTCATCAATTTTGTCTCCAAGCTCACCGGTACTGTCAAATTCGACAATGATCATTTTGCAGATTGGGAATAATTTGATTTCAAGAGTCTACTACGTAGAAGGACTTGGTCATAATCTATTCTCCGTTGGACAATTTTGTGACTCGGATCTTGAAGTAGCATTTAGAAAACACACTTGCTTCGTTGATAACTTAGAAGGTGTCGATCTACTTTCGGGATCTCGTGGTTCAAATCTTTATACAATCTCATTGAATGATATGATGAAGTCGTCTCTAATTTGCATGCTCTCTAAATTCTCTAGGACAAAATCTTGGTTATGGCACCGTCGTTTGTCACACTTGAACTTCGGTACCATCAATCAGCTTGTAAAAGAAGGTCTTGTTACAGGTTTTCCTAAGTTGAAGTATGCTAAAGGTCACTTGTGTTTAGCATGTCAAATGGGTAAGAGCAAGAAAGAATCCCATAAACCTAAACCTGAACCAAGTACGAATGAAAAACTTCAAATGTTGCATATGGACTTATGTGGGCCAATACGAGTAGAAAGTATAAACGGGAAAATATATATTTTGGTCATCATTGATAATTATTCCCGTTTTACATACGTAAAGTTTTTGAGAACAAAAGACGAGACTCCATAAGTAATAATCATGTTTTTGAAACAAGCTCAAGTAAGTCTTCAAGCAACGATCACATACCTTCGCGCAAACAGTGGTATATAATTTTTAAATCAGACACTAAGGTCATATATGGAAGATGTTGGAATTACACACCAAACTTTAGTAGCCAGAACACCACAACAAAATAGTGTCGTTGAAAGGCGTAATCGTACGTTGGTAGAGGCTGCTCGTACTATGCTCATCTTTTCTAAATCTCTGTTATTTCTGTGGGCAGAAGTTATTGCCATCGCTTTCTACACTTAAAACATATCCCTTATCCATACCCGATACAACAAGGCTCTATATGAACTACTCCGAAACCAAAAAACATATCTCAAGTTCTTTCAAGTGTTTAGTGCATTGTGTTATCCAACAACGACAGTGAAGATATTGGAAAATTAAGACCAAAAGCAGATATTGGAATCTTCAAAGGTTACTCACCATCCAAAAAAGGCTTACCGATTAAACAAACTCGAATGATAATGGAAACGATACATGTGTAGTTTGATGAGCTTACCCAAATGGCTTTTGAACAATTTAGTTCAGGACCCAAACCTTAGTCTTTGACTTCTAGACACATCAGTTCACGACTCGTACCGAATAATGCTCTTTCAACATGTAGCAATCCACCATCTAAGAAGGATTTAGATATCTTGTTTCAACCAATGTTCGATGAGTACTTCAAACCTTCACCAAGTGTTGTATCTCCGATCATGTTCGCCGCAACTTGATAACGCCCTAATTATACATGTTTTCGGTGGCGTTATTTATTCATATTTTATCATTTCTCATGAACTTTCGATACTTAATAGCATGATTTGCTTGTAGGCTAACTTGAAGACATCCCGAGCTCAAATCGTACAAAGATCGAATACTTATACACTTCGGAAATCAAGATGCACGTCAAAGATAAAGTTTCAAGCTAAAAGTGCAAATGTGTACCCTACTTACAAGAATGTGTGCCGCACTTCATATCTGGTTAAGAAGAATAAATGAAGTCATAAATACTATTGCATTTACACCCTAAGTACGCCGCACAAATACTTTTATCCGCCGCACTTCTTCAATAAACATTAAATTACCTTCGCATTTAATCACCAAGTACGCCGCACAATTTATCTTGTGCGCCGCACTTTCACCTTGAAATCAGCCTATAAACAGAGCCAAATTTTCACACATTTCATATCATTCCTTCATACTCATCAATCAACTCATAAAGTCCCAAGCTGAAAAGTGCAGATGTGCGCCGCACTTATCAATTGTGTGTCGTACTTCTCCTCAAAGTCAAAGAATTAAAAACTTAGTCAAATTAGTGCATTAACTCCCCAAGTACGTCGCACTTACAAGGTTGTGCGCCACACTTCCTATCTGGTTACGAAGAATAAATGAAGTCATAAATACTACTGCATTAACACCCTAAGTACGCCGCACAAATACTTTTGTGCGCCGCACTTCTTCAATAAACATTAAATTACCTTCGCATTTAATCACCAAGTACGCCGCATAATTTATCTTGTGCGCCACACTTCTACCATGAAATTAGCCTATAAATAGAGCCAAAATTCTCACACATTTTAGATCCATGAATGTTTCTTTGACAAAAGTATAACCCACGTATGTAGTATAATCTTGTCCAGCGCTGTAAAGATGCTCATCTTGTCCTTAATTTGGAAAAATGTTACTTTGTGGCCAAAGAAGGAATTGTGCTTGGATACAAGGTGTCCGGCGCAGGACTTAAAGTCCACAAAGCAAAAATCAACGTAATCTCAAAACTTCCACCCCCAAATAACATCAAAGGTGTTAGAAGTTTTTTAGGACATGCCGGTTTTTACCGAAGATTTTATAAAGTTTTCTCAAAAATGTTGGACATATAACTAAGCTGCGGGAAAAAAGATTACTCCGTTCAAAATTCAATGATGAATGTCAAAAAGCATTCGAATTATTAAAAGAGAAACTCGCATGTGCTCCTGTGATCATAAGCCCAAACTGGAATCTTCCGTTTGAACTTATGTGTGATGCAAGTGATTTCGCATTTGGAGTTGTCTTAGGTCAAAAAGATGGTAAAAACTTTCACCCGATCTACTTCGGCAAGCAAAACTCTCAACCAGCTAAAAAAAAATACATATAACCGAGAAAGACTTATGGCTGTTTAAAGGGTTTTTTTTTTTGTGCATTTGACAAATTTAGATCCTATCTTATACTATCAAAAACTATTGTTCACACTAATCATTCAACTCTTAAACATATGTTTAAAAAACAAGACGCAAAACCCCGTCTTATTCGATGGATCCTACTCCTATAAGAATTCGACATAGAGATCAAAGATAAAAAAAGGTACAGAAAATGTTGCTACCGATCACTTATCTATGATTGAAAATAACGAGTCAAGTAATGACAGTGAGGTTAACGACAACTTTCCTGAAGAAACTCTTATGGAGATTAACACCAGAAATGAACAATGGTTCGCAGACTTTGCAAATTATTTGGTTGGTAATATTATACCAAAAGGGATGACGTACCAACAAAATAACAAATTCTTCTCTAACCTCAAACACTATTTCTAGGAAGAACCCTACCTCTTCAAAGTATATTCTGACGGTATGATCAGACGCTGTGTATCTGGACCAGAAACCTGAACCATTTTAGATCAATGTCACCACGGACCAACCGATGGACATTAGTGGCCAACAATCATAAAGGAAGCTTATACTCTAGTTCATCTTTGTGAAGCATGCCAAAAAACGAGAAATATGTCAAAACGTGATGAGATGCCCTTAAACAACATTCAAGTGTGTGAAATTTTCAATATTTAGGGTATCGACTTTATAGGACCATTCCTAAAATCACATAAGTTTGAATACATTCTTGTTGCTGTCGATTATGTATCTAAATGGGCTGAAACTCAAGCTTTACCAACCAATGATGCCCGAGTGGTTATCACTTTTCTAAAGAAACTATTCTGCCTATTCGAAATGCCCAAAGCTCTAATAAGCGACCGAGGTACTCACTTCTGTAACAAGATAATGGAAAAAGTCTATTGACGAGATATGGAGTTAATCACCGTTTCTCAACATCATACCACCCTCAAACAAGTGGTCAAGTTGAAAATACAAACATAGCCCTTAAAAGAATTCTTGAAAAGATTGTTAAAGATAATCCTGCTATCTGGCCGAGAAAACTTGATGATGTTCGGTGGGATTTTCGCACAGTTTACAAAACACCAACCGGTACAACACCATACAAACTCATATATGGAAAGAATTGTCATATGCCATTTGAAATTAAACACCGTGCATACTGGGCACTTAAGAATTGTAATCCAGATCTCATCGCTGCTGGAGAAAAATGAATGTTTCAGTTACACGAAATAGATGAACTTAGACATCAAGCCTATGAAAACTCTTGACTGTACAAGGCAACAACCAAAGTCTGGCACGATAGAAAACTAAGAATGAGAAAAGAATTCAAACATGGAAATAGGTTCTGCTTTTTCACTCAAAGTACAAATTCAAACAGCCGAAACTTTGATCTCGCTGGTTAGGACCATACGTAGTGAAATATCAATATCCATCCGGATATGTTGAATTATATGGAAAAGATGGAAAAATATTCATTGTTAATAGCCATCGACTCTAACTAATCAGCAAAAGAATATTATATTGGACCAAAAGGGTAGCAGTCACTCCCTTCTTTCCCAAAGAATGAACACCAGAAGCAGGATTCTAGCTAACGACTCTCTTAAAAAAGTAAGCGCTTCTCGGGAGGCAATTCATGGTTTACTTAAGTGTGGAGGGGTCCCTCCTCCATACAACTCTATTCATATCCTTTATTTATTTCTCTAAAAAACCCAAAAATATATTTCTTTTGTGTGTTTTTGTATTTACTTTTATGCAGGTAATATAGCTTAAAGATTGAAAAATTATGAAGTCTGCTCAAAGATAGCTCTCTCGCAGTTATACATCTCTATGTTGGGGAAGTACCATTTTCCCTTAATTTTCCCTATTTCATCTTTATTATCAGTTATCACATTGAGGGCAATGTTCAACTTAAGTGTAGCGGGGAGCCAAATAGGAAAAATTAATCATATTCCTCCGTGTTTGCCCTGCCAAAAATTTTCTAACTGATTTTATTATGAAAAATATATATATATATGCTTTAAAAATATATAAAATGCTCCTAATAAGGCAAGTCCAACCAGATTGACATTATAACTAGCACAACCTAATCCACTAAAATTGTGAGAATTATAAGCCTTAAAATTATTCTGGTACCCACCTTTGGTACCTAAGATAATTGATGCCTTTAGCTTGTTCGAGTTAAGGTTTAAATGCAATTGCAAGTGTCTCATCCGTTGTTACGGTTGTGTATTTGTAGGTTGTCGCCTTTTTTGGAACAGTGGTATTGGTTGATAATTATATTTGAGTGAGCCGGTAATTTAGAAGTTCTAGAACTTGTGCTTGATCATCATTTACTAGACCGAAGCCTGATTAATCATATATTATTAATTCCGCAAGTTCTTGTTCTTGCAAGCACTCCCTTTAGTGCTAAGTTGCTGAAATACCTAAATGAAGAAGTTATGTGCCAATCCTTAGTTATTATTATATTGGTAATATATATATATATATATATATTTAATATATCTTTTTATATACTATTCTATTATTTATAATATAGTAGTTCAAAGAAATAAAGGCTTAAGTTCATTTTTACTTTTTTATTTTTTTTTTTTTTTTTTTTTTTTTTTTTTTTTTTTTTTTTTTTTTTTTTCTTTTTTTTTTTTTTTTTTTTTTTTTTTTTTTTTTTTTCTTTTTGGATTTTTTTTTTTTTTTTTTGATATGGCACAAGAAGATTTGTATATGCTCTTATCCCGCATCAGTATCATGTTTCGCCCTTCGGTCATGTTTATGTGTCAAGTACAAGCATATGGTAGCTGTCTTAGTTATGTCTGTGTAATTGAGTGTCTTTACAGAAATGTATAAACCCTATCTTAGTGGCTCGAATGATGTACAAATCAAACACATTCCCCTGTGATGTGCTATGTTATATGTCTATGCCTGAATAATTAATTAATATGTAAACTATTGTAAAATCTAAATTTTATCCACGTCACAATAAATGATCTTATTTTCTTGCTTTGATTGCTTGAGGGCAAGCAACAGCTAAGTGTGGAGGGATTTGATAACATCTAATTATCATGTTTTCCTTGGTGGTTATTTATACTTTGGTTTCATTCTCGTGAACTTTCGATACTTAATAGCATGAAATACTTGCAGGTTCACTTGAAGACATCCCGAGCTCAAATCATACAAAGATCGAATACTTATACACTTCGAAAATCAAGATGCAAGAAAAGATAAAGTCCCAAGTTGAAAAGTGCAATTGTGCGCCGCACTTACCAATTGTGCGCCGTACTTCGCCTCAATGTCAAAGAATTAAAGACTTAGTTAAATTAGTGCATTAACTCCCCAAGTACGCCGTACTTACAAGATTGTGCGCCGCACTTCCTATCTGGTTACGAAGAATAAATGAAGTCATAAATACTATTGCATTAACACCCTAAGTACGCCGCACAAATACTTTTGTGCGCCGCACTTCTTCAATAAACATTAAATTACCTTCGCATTTAATCACCAAGTACGCCGCACAATTTATCTTGTGCGCCGCACTTTCACCCTGAAATCAGCCTATAAACAGAGCCAAATTTTCACACATTTCATATCATTCCTTCATACTCATCAACTAATACACAACACAATCTCATCTAATCCTTCCCAATCATTCTCCAAGCATAAACACCACGCCTTTTGCAGAATCAAGATCAAACAACCAAGAACAAAGAAGAACATCATCCTAGTTTATTACAATAACGAAGTTTCTTATTGAATCAAGCTATGTTATGAACTACTTAGCCACGAGAGACTAATTCTCTCATGACTACTCGGTGAAGTTATGATAATGAATAAGTGTTTGGTATGATTGTGATCTCATTAATCTCAAGCTTATATTGCATCCCTATTATATCTCATCTTGTCGGTTTTGCTTATCAACTTAGATTATATAATCATATCGGTATAGATCGAAAGACCCGTTATGATCTATGTGGTTTTAAAGATTTGTCTATGATCTTTATCGTTTGTGTTGAGAAATCTACTTTTGTAAACTGATAAATAAAATAAGTTTTGATATAATAAGTTATCTGGATCATTTGAGTGACACATCTGGTCTAGCCAACTAAATATAAGTCTTAAGTTAATTAAGTTAATTTGTGAAAATGCTTTCTGACGAGAAATCATTTTTATAAATTAAAGTTCAATCTTTGAGGTCTTAATCATTCCACTACATATAAATTATTTTCAACTATCTGAGTAGCCATCTTTATTATCACTTGTAAAATTAAAGTTATTTTCAAAATTGTTAAAGTCTATTTTCTTTCTGATTATTCGAATACTACTCAAATCCCTATGGACGATCTGGTCTTACCTAAAATATTATACTATATACGTGGGTTATACTTTTACCCGTGTGTTTCCCTATAATAAAATTGGTATTTTCAATCATTATAAATTTAAAGCTTTTGAAACACATCAAAGTTTTTGGCGCCGTTGCCGGGGATTTTTAAGCTGTTCTATAGTCAACTCTGGAAAATTATTTTAACTCCCCTCTTTTTTAAAATCACCGTACAGTTTTCTGGAAAACTGACCCAAAAAAATTCTCCTTTGGATGCATACACGTGCTTCCAATTCTGAACTTGTTGAACCATTACCTGAACATGAACATATTCTGAATCGAAGACTTCGTCGATGAAACAGAAGAGTTCCATTAGATCAAAGAAACAATCCACCTCAACACCCGAGAATTGTCTATGCGCCAATTCTCAACATCAAATCCATCCACACTTTCTTGTTATTCTTCGAAATTACGATCCAATAGATGATAAACCCATGTGGGCTGCCGACCGTGTTTTTACTTTGACTCCCGGTTCCGCTATCACTATTCCTAAAACCGCAAACGAATTTGCCATTATAGGTAACCACTTGACTCTCGTCAAAGGAAACCAATTTGATAGTAGAGCCAAAACTGATCCTTATAAACACATTCATGAATTCCTCGGAATCTGTGATATGTTTAAATACAGAGATACCGAGAATGAAGCTGTCCGCCTAATGATGTTTCCCCTGTCACTCACCAGAGAAGCAAAAACATGGTTGGACGAACTCAACGAAAGAACTATCAAAACATGAGATGAACTTCGAAGTGCTTTCATTAGCTGATTATTTCTCCCAGCTCTTTTCGACCGACTCCTCAGAGAAATCCATGCCTTTTCTCAACATGAAAATGAATCTCTAACGGATGCTTGGCTTCGTATGAAGGAAATGCTCAGAAATTGCCATGGTCATAATCTGTCCAAAGGCAATAGTATCAAAATCTTTTATCATGGTCTCAACGAAATAACCCAAGAAGTTCTAAATGCCACAGCCGGGGGTATTTTTCTCTATAAAACACCAAATCAAGCTTATTAGCTTCTCGATGATAAAGTCTTACTCAAGCTCGACTGGGCTAAAAATAAAAAAACCAAATCATCACTTAAGAAAACTGTTCTTTTAGCCGATGAAGGTAACAGTAATTCTAACACTGACAAAATTATGGCCCGAATGGATGCCGTGACCATAAAAATAGATGCTTAGTACAAAGAACTTTAATCTCGTGCAAAACAACCAACAGCCAATCTTGACGATGATGACATACCTATGTCCCGTGAAGAAGAGACTAAATTTATGTAAACTTTCCATAAGACTCATTTTTACAATGATTACCGTGACGACTCAAATCGTGATAATTGGCGTTTAAGCGGACAGAATGATTACAACCGAGACAACTACCGATCCAACACCGATGATAAATCCTATGATCTTCAAAGACAATTCAACAATTTCATGAAATCTCAGCAATCAACCAACGCTTTTGTCAAAGAAACATTCATGGACCTAAAAACTTAACTCGAAACAGTAGCCAAAAATCATCAATCTTCAATCCAAAACCTTGAAACTAAGTTTGACAGACTCGCTGACAAGCAATCTGGTCGACCTTCTGGATCTCTTCCAAGCAACACTCAACCAAACCCACGAGGTAACAACTCTAAATCCTATCAACTACCAAAATCTCGTAATGAGCACGTGAATGCCGTATTCACAAGAAGTGGTAAATCTTATGATCCACCAGATAACCCAAATGATCAACAAAACAATTCTGAAACCCCTATCAACTTCGATAGCCATGATGAAGAAGATAAACCTGCACCACAACCAAAAACTCAACTTCCGAAACCAATTAAAGAAATGCCGTTACCAAAACCATACAAACCAAAAATCCCGTAT
>BQNB010049330.1:5583-42090 GCA_026074375.1 Tanacetum coccineum
AAGCATTTTCTGGTATTTCGGAATTAGAATTAATGCATCAGCAAGAGAGATATTAATGTGAAGTTGTTTGAACATTTGTTAAAATTTGTGAATTTGTATTTCATCATTGTCTCTTGTTGTTTTTCTTGGTGCATTCTTGAAGGATAAGGGATATTGGGGTGAAGAGGATCCCTTTTGTGCACCACATAATTCTTTAAAGAAGTATGTTTAGCTTTTTGGACAAGAGGGGTGGGACCTTAAAGGTAAACTCAGTGAGATCCGGGTCCATTAAAGTCTCCTCTACACGTTCATCCTCCTTCGGATTAATGAATGGAGGAGGCATAGGAACGGAAGGTCCATCAAGAACAAGACCACTTCGAGTGGTAATGGCTTTCAATTCACCTTTCGGGTTAGCAACGGTGTTGCTAAGGAGAGATCCCGAACCCGAAGTAGAAGCGGTGTTCATCTGAAAGAAGCTAGCCATCATGTTCTTAAGCTCATTTGTTTGATTTGACGTTGAAGTTTGAATCGAATTTTGTATTTCATTCCTTAACTCATTTTTCACATAGTTAATTTGAGTTTGCATGGCTTTCATGTTAGCCTCATTTGTTTTCTTAAATTTTTCCAACTCATTTAAAGGAACACTTTGGTTTTGTTGAATTGTAGCTTGATAAGTTGTGTTTTGGTTGAAATTGTTTCCTCGGTTATATCCTTGAGGTTGGCTGAACCAGTTTTGGTTATTTTTCTCGTTTGGTTGAACAAAACCCGATGGGCTTGTTTGATTAACCACACCTGGAGGACGATAACTGAAATTTCCCTCATTGTAGTTACCCGTGGCTGCTGCAACGTATCCTTGAATATTATCCTGATATTCTGGGAAAGTGTTGCCATCGGCGGCGAGACACTGATAATATGGATAAGCACCACGACGTAACCACAATCCCTCAACAGCTTTACGAAGCTAGTGGTGGGGTTGCTTGAATTGTTTAAGTAATAGCCGTATGGGCGGTAGTCACAGCACTCGTTTGCTGATTTACTGCATGAGTAAGTTTGGCTATATCGGAAGAAGAAGAAGAATTACCATCACTTGATTTCACTTGAGAAACAACCGATTTGTTTCGTGAATTGCGGACTTTGGATTTGTTTTCGATAATTGTCAACACATCTTGAGTACTTCTTTCCAAAAGATTGCCATCGGCGGCAGAATTCAAGGTTAATCTTGGCTCGGTTCGGTTCAAGCATTGTATGAAAAGTATCAAGTGGGTGCAATTTATACGGTGAAACGATGATAAGGACAAGCACGAAGGAGAATCTTTGTACCAGGTCCCACGCCTATGAAACGACGCCATTCAAACTTTTGTTGAAACTGGAAATGCATTTCGTAAGATAGTAGATTTGTCGTTCTTGAGGTAGGTAGAATTCGTTTGATGAATTTGGACACAAGATCTTACCCAAGTGAGAATAGTATGAGGGCTGTTCTTTTTCAAACCAACGACGGGTCTGCTCCGCCAGAGGAGAAAGGAAAAGATAAGGCTTAATTGCCGAATTGGCACATGCCTTGTATTTTATTGTGGAGTATTTTGTTAACAACGATGTGGTTTATGTAGGATTGTCTTTCTCATTTTGTTCTTTTATTGTCAGTCCGAAGAATTGGTCTGGATGTCTTCATATTAATGAGACTATGCTTGAGCTCGAAAGCTTAGCAAGAATTGGTTGGACCATAATTAGCTCCGCATAACCTCTGGTGGGTGCACGGAGCTAACTCCCGGCCAAAGTTGTTGATCGGCCATCGTAATCTACGGGTGTTCTTCAAGAGAGAAAGGTTGTTGTTGAAGTCTAGTGGTTACGACGTCTCGGGATTCAATTTTTCAATTTAACCCCCAACTTCCCGGGTTTGTTTTTTTTTCGTCTTGCGGTGGAAGTTAGGTTTTTTTGTTTTTTTTTTTGTTTTTATTTATTTTTGTTTTTTTTATTTTTTGATTTGATTGTTTTTTTTTTTTGTTGATAGTTCATTTTTTGAAGTTTTTTTTTGAAGTGTGGATTAGAAGCAAGAACGATAATGTGGCATGCACTAAAAAGAAATTAAGAGAAAATAAAAGAAAAATATTTTTGGTAACCGGATGTTAAAAGTCCACGGTAGCTCTTTTAAATGACAACACAAGAGAGACACCCCTGGGGGGATGGAGATTGCACGCCAGAAGCGTTTAAAAGCGTTCTTCCTTTTTTGGGCTATGTTCCTTGGATCAAGCCCGCCTTATACCCTCCTTATAGTTTGTAATTCAAAGGTGAGCCGATTATAACGATTAACAACACGATTTGTTTTGTTGGTTTTTTAATTTTTTTGGTACTTTCAATACTTTAGGAAAAGTATTGTTCGTATTTTTTAATTTTTTTTAATAATAATAAGAAAATATTCACAAACGGAAAATTATAACTTCACGAGGAAGGGTCTTCAAAAACTAATCTTCAAACATAGACACGAAAATCGCACACACCTCCCCGGCAGCGGCGCCAAAAATTGACTTAGACCTTTTAATTATATAAATATATAATAAATATATAAATAATAAGGCTAAATTAAGTATTCCGAGAGGCTTTTAAAAGATTCGTTTCTATCCAAAACAAAATCCCTCAAAAATCTACCCGGGTCGTAGTCCCAACGAGGTGTGAATTGAAAATCGGAGAACGTTTGTGATCGCGGGTTTTTGGATTTGGATTTTCTAATTTCTAAGATTAAAATGCAAAAACGATTAAAGAAAACTTGAAAGCTATAAATGATTTAAACTTAAAAACGAGAACCGAGTCCGAAACCCGTTCTTTAAAAAACTAAATTTTACAAAATTAACCCTACGAATGCAAAATTAATTTTCCTAGGTCCTAAATGATAAAAGAAAATTTTCTAAAAAAATTATATTTTTTTGACTTTTTAATAATTTATTATGAATTAAAAACTGTTTTAATAAGAAAAATTAATTAAAAATAGTAAACAAATTGGGAAAAATCTGAAAAAATGATGAAAAGTAGTTTAAGATATGTTGGATGCAAGAAAAATAAAAGGGCTGAAAATGGCTTATTGTAATAAGTAGAAATAAGCAAAACTTGGCTGAAAGACTAAAAGGGAAAATGTGTATATAAATTAAATGTTGAGTAGGGCTAACAGATAGCCCTACTGGTTCCGTTGGTGAGTGTGTGTTTGTGTGGGACGACTATGTGCTATAAGGGAGGTCACATGGTCAAATCCTTGTGGCCTCTCTTTTTGAAAATATTTTTTTAAATTTCTTTTTGCAAAGTTGTAAAATAAGACAAAATAAGCAAGTTTAAAAAAATGAGTTTTTACAAAAACTTAAAAATAAGCTGTTATAAGCAAATTTAAAGTTGACAGATATGCTATTTTTAACTAAGGACTAAAATGCTAACTGTTTAAGCTAATTTTAAAACTTAATAAGCTAGTAAAAAGAAAAGTAAGCTAAGACATATCCTACTTTACACCTAATAAGCAATTCTAAGTATAATTAAGCCAGGAAAACAAGCAGAATAAGCAAGAAAAATCAAATAAGCAAAAGGCTAAAACTGTTAAGCAAACAGCCTTAAAGGGACAACTTGGGCTTATTTTAAAACTCAATCAGAACCTTATGGCCATAAGGTTTATATGAGCTTAAAGCTCAGCTTATGGACTTCTAAGATCAGCAAAGAAAACAAAGTTTGAAACTAAATTAGGCTAAGAAAAAGGGTTGAAAATGCTGGTTGCACTCAGTACACACTAATTTTGGTTTTCTCTTAAAAGACAAGGGCAACTTGCAGACTCAAAATAAGCTAAGAAAATAAGGCCAAATTGAAAAAAAAAAGTTAAAACGGATGGAGACTATCCTCCAACGAGCTTATGCTCAAAATTTTAAAGGCTAAAAACAATTTTAAGTCACTAAAAATCTAAGATGAAAAAGGACTTTTAAAAGAGAAAATTACTTGACTGTTTTTGGACCAAAGACTCAAAAAGACAAATGCAATCATAAACTACTTAAACCTGTTGAACTTGGATACCAAAAACACCACTAAAACAATGCTTAAAAGCTGGTTTGGAAGCTTAATCAAATAAGCTCTAGTGAAACTGTTTGTCACCACAGTTTCAAAGGAACTTTTAGAAAAACTTGAAAACCAACCTTAAGACCTTAAAACTTTAAAAAAATAATTAAAAACAACCTAAGAAGGCTGGTTGAAGTCAGCCAAATGATCCAAATGGTTTTTTTAACCCAATATGACCCTTTTTAACCCTTGACCCAAACACCCCTTTAAGTTTCAAAAACACTTTTTAAGGCTGATTTATGAAGAGTTAAGCAAGTTTTTAAAAGCCAGAATATCAACAAAGCTAAGATAATCACAAATAAGCACAATCCAAACAGAATTAAGCACTTAATAAAGCCAATAAGCAATAAGCAATAAAAGCAAATAAATGACAGTTTTGCATGAAAACTCAAATAAATAACATCAAAGCAATAAATAAAGACACATAAGCATAAAGTAACTTAAACAAGCATAAAGAAGCAGGAAATAAGCATAATTAAGCACTGCTACAGTAAATTAAGCAAAATATGAAAAAGAGAACTTACAAGAGTCCAAAGCTTATGACAAGGAAATAAGCTCTCAACAGCTTAAAAACCAATCATATGTGCTTCCCATGAAGCTCTAAACCAATGCCTTCCACAATACACCTTGCTCCTTTGAATTTCTTGAAAGGGATTTTATGATTTTTTTTTTGGGTTTTTGATTTTTTTGACAGAAAATGAAATAAGAGCTTATTTAGCTTTTCAAAGGCTTTAAAAGCTTTTACAATAGTTAGAAAACAATTCTTTAAAAAGACAAGGAATTTAAATGACAAGAATTAAAGGAAAACTTTAAAATTTCATTAACTTAAAGGAAAATTACAATGCTTAAATTAAAGGACAGCAATTTAAATGACAATGTATTAAAAAGACAGTATTAAAATGGTACAAACTTTGTTAATACAAATGATGATTAAACAAAAATTCGACAAAAGCTAATAAGCTACATATGCTTATATTTATACTAAAGTCCTAAGGTCTTGAGCTTCTTCTTGTGTTTCTTTTGAGAGTGCTTCAAGATGTGTGCTTGTTGTGTGAGTATAAGCCCAAAGTAAATCTTGGCCATCTATCTTGCTTTGTGCCCAAGGTCTCAAATCGTGTCCCTTGATTAATTTCAGCCAATGGAGTGATGTAGGATTGCCAATTCAACTGGTGGCAATTGGGAATCCTATTGAGGTGGGGTGAGGGTTTGAGAGTGATGTTTTGGCTGGGGTGAACAGTAAACAAGAAGAAAGGGACATGGAAAGATGATCAGGGTTGATTTAGCGGGAAGTTTGGTTTTGTTATAAGCAGGGTGAAAGTTTTGAGAGTTTCACAATATTGGCCCCTCAAAAGGTATGTTATGTTTGCAAGTTAAGTCCTTGTGGTGTATTAAACTTTTGGGAGTTGGCAGAATTGGCCCTTGAGAGTATATGTTGTTATTACACCAACAGTCCCTATGGACTAACAGAGTAAAAGACTTAACAGGGTTTTGAACTAACAGACAGTTAGGGGATTTGGTCCTCCCCCCCCCCACCCCCCCCCCCCATTTATATATTGTTTTGGCGTTTGGTTATTAATGGATGGGGGCTTAATGTTTATTACCCATTTGGTCTTCAAATAATATCTTAATGGGTGACCTGCCATTTAGTTGGGTTACGGTGGGCCCATTAAGGTATTCTTCATTTGTTGGCATCGGCTTTGGCCTTTGACTTTATCGGGGCTTTGACTTTTTAGACTTTGACTTTGATTTGACTTTGTCTTTTTCACGCTCATCCATTCCGTGCTCGGTTTTGTCGTTTTTGGCTTGATTTTTCGTCCTTTTGTCAGATATCCGTTTCGTGCACAATATAAGTAAAAACATACAAATACAATGTATTTTTGGTACGTTTTTGGTCATTTAAGTCCGATTTTAATGGAAAATGGTATGTGTAATTAAGCACATACCACGGCTCCTTTTTCAGACTCTCTTAAGAGGAAAAGTTTTTCAAAGCATCGTCGGTTACCAAAACTAATGTGTTAGATGGGCTGAGACACTTGAGAGGGTGTGATTTCTTTGTGAGAGAGAAGCCAAAGTTAATCTAAGCCCTTAATTTTGCTTAGTGCCTAATCCGTATGATCAAAACCCTTTATTCGTTTGTCATTTTTACCGACCAATGGGGTGAGCAAGGATTGCCAACATGGCAAATGCCATGTGATGAAGTAGGGTTGTAGATGGTGATAGGTTTGGCTGGTGGGAACAGTAAACAAGGCAAGGAGAGTGATGGGTGAATAGTACTGGGGATGTTTGGCGGGAATTTTTGTTTTGGTTTAACTGAGTGAAAGTTGTGGGGGTTTTGGCAAAATAGGTCCCTGAATGTGTATTGTTTGTTTTCACCCATCGTCCTTTGTGGTGTAAAATGTTTTAAGGACTTGGCAATAATAGCCTTTGAGGTATATAAGTGAGTTTAAACTCACAGTCCCTAAGGACTAACGGAGTTAAGGGTTAAGGGGTTTTGGGTTAACATTGTAATGTGGTTATGGGCCTCATGATTGGGCCGGCTATATGGGTTTGGATTTATAAGGTTTTGTAAGTTTATAAGGTTTATAAACTTTGATAAAAATGCTTAATGGGCCTGTCCCGGCCCATTAGATGGGTGCGGGTTGGCAGTTTGGGCCTTTTGAGTATTAAAAGGGACTTTGGGTTTTTTAAGCCTAAAAGGCTTATAAGGTCTTCATATAATGTTTAAATGGGTTGACCCGGCCCATTTAATATTTATTCGGTTTTGGCTTTGACTTTGACCTTTGACTTTTGTCGGGGTTGACTTTAACTTTTCCACGCTTTTCCATTCCGTGCTCGGTTTTGTCTGTTTTGGCGTGGTTTTTCGTCCTTTTGTCGGATATCCGTTTCTTGCACAATATAAGTAAAAACATACAAATACAATGTATTTTTGGTACGTTTTTAGTCATTTAAGTATGATTTTAAAGGTCAAAGGTATGTGTATTTAGGCACATACCAATTACGTCGAAGGCCTCAATCACAATCTCTTCTCAGTTGGTCAATTTTGTGATGCGGATTTAGAGGTTGCTTTCTGGAAATCTACGTGTTTCGTTAGAGATCTTTAGGGAAACGATTTACTAACCGGTAACCGTGGATCTGATCTCTATACAATTTCCCTTTAAGAAATGACTTCATCAACTCCAATCTGTCTCATGGCTAAAGCCTTACCAACTCAAGCATGCTTATGGCATCGAAGACTTTCTCATCTTAACTTCGACTACATCAACTTGCTTTCAAAGAAGGATGTCGTGATTGGCTTACCAAAACTGAAATATGTCAAGGATCAACTATGTTCTTCTTGTGAAATGAGTAAAGCAAAAAGAAGTTCATTCAAGACAAAGGCTGTTCCAAGTTCAAAAGGACGGCTAAATTTGCTTTATATGGACTTATGTGGTCCAAAGCGGGTTGCTAGCATCAATGGAAAGAAATATATTCTGGTAATTATAGACGACTACTCCAGATATTCTTGGACTCTATTTCTAAGATCTAAGGATGAAACACCAGAAGTTCTAAAAGATTTCATCACAATGATTCAACGAAATCTTTAAGCACTAGTAATTTCTGTTCGAACAGACTGAGGCACAAAGTTCTTAAACAAGACACTCTATGCCTTCTTTAAAGAAGAAGGATATAAGCATCAAACTTCTACTCTTCGAACACCTAAACAGAACAGCTTTGTCGAAAGACAAAACTATACTTTCGTTGAGGTTGCTCGCACGATGCTCTCAACTTCTAAACTTTCTTTGTTCTTTTGGGCTGAATCAATTGTAACCGCATGCTATACTCAAAACCAGGATCTATCATCATCCTGACACATGAGAAAACGGCATATCACATCATTAATGACAGGAAACATTCAATTAAACACCTTTACATTTTTTGTTGCACTTGTACCTAACCAAAGATGGTGAAAATCTAGATTAGATGAAAGAAGAAGGGGAATCGTGCATTCTGGTAGGATACTTCACTCAGTCTAAGGGATATCGTGTTTACAACAAAAAACCCGATGATAGTTGACTCCATACATTCTTAGATTTGATGAAATCAAAAGAGCTGAGACGTCTTGATAATGACACTTTAGGCCTCGTTTCCCAACGACAAAAGACGTCAGATTATGACAACTCTGGCCCCGTCCCCAAACTACAACATGTTTCTCCGTCAGCAGATACAACAGCTCCGTCACAACAAGAGTTGGATCTTCTTTTCGGTCCTTTGTACGATGAACTTTTCAATGCAGGTACTTCAAGTGTCAACAAATCTTATTCTCCCACTGACAATTCTAAACAACAAGACACACCACCTATAACGAATATTCAATCTTTTAACAAAAAAAAAAAAAAAAAAAAAAAAAAAAAAAAAACCAACAACTCTCAACAATGTTTAATGCTGAGGAAAACAACGATAATTAAGCAGAAGATGCACAGTTTCAACAAGATGAATTTATCAATCCTTTCTATACACCGGTACAAGAAATTGCTGAGTCTTTCTCATGCAATATTGATAATTCAAATATGCATACCTTCTATCAACCACACGATTCTGAATACCGATGGAACAAAGATCACCCGCTAGAACAAGTTCGTAGAAATCCATCCAATCCAGTGCAAACAAGACGACAACTTGCAACAGGTCCTGAAATGTGTATGTTCGCGCTCACCGTGAGTACTGTCGAACCAAAAAACATTAAGGAGGCAATGGCTGATTGTGCATGGATAGACGCAATGCAGGAAGAGCTTCATCAGTTTGACAGACTACAAGTCTGGGAACTCGTCGACAAACCCTTTGGCAAGATTATAATCAAGCTAAAGTGGTTATAAAAGAACAAAGAGGATGAAGATCAAACTGTCATTCGCAACAAGGCTAGACTTGTAGCTAAGGGATAGCCAGGAAGATGGTATCGATTTGAGGGAATCATTGCCTCCAGTTGCTCGCTTGGAAGCTGTTGCGATTTTCGTCACCTAATGCTGCACACAATCATTTCGCAATCTATCAGATGGACGAGAAAATGGAATTTCATTAATGTCCACTGAAGGAGGAGGTTTATGTTGCACAACCAGATGGGTTCGTTGATCCTGATCATCCAAAAAAGGTTTACCGTCTAAGGAAAGCTCTATATGGATTGAAGCAAGCTTCGAGAGCCTGGTATGATGAACTCTCAAATTTCTTGATGTCCAAAGGTTATACTAAAGTTACCATTTACCCTACTCTATTCACGATAAGATATGGGGAGGACATTCTACTTGTGCAAATTTACGTCGATGGCATTATTTTTGGGTCTACAAACCCTAAATTTTCTAAAAGATTTAAAAAATTAATGCATAGTTATTGAGAGTCCATAATGGGGGGAATGAAATTCTTTTTAGGACTTCAATCCACCAATCCCCAAGGAGGTAATCTTTATCAACATGCCAAGTACACTTTAGGAAATTCTTAAAAAACCATGGTATGGAAAAATGTGATATCGTTGGTACACCAATGGCTACCAAACCTAAATTAGATGCAGACTTGAGTGGAAAACTCGTAGACCAAACTGACTACCGTAGTAAAATCGAGTCACACATGTATCTAACATCTAGTAGACCAGACATAGTGCAAGCAGTATGTTATTGTGCACGTTATCAAGCACGACCGACTGAAAAACACCTCAAAGAGGTTAAAAGGATCTTTCGATACTTGAGGGGTACCATTAACATGGGACTCTGTATCCAAAGGATTCTGGCTTTGAACTAACAACTTTTTCAAATGCCGACCACTCCGGAAGTCTTGATACTCGCAAAAGCACTTTTGGAGAAATACAGTTCCTAGGTGATAAGTTAGTCAGCTGGATTACAAAGAAGCAGGATCTGCACTGGCATTTCCATCAGCAAAAGGCGAGAGTAATATGCGTATCTGCAAGTTTGTGCGACAAGTAATGGTTGATGAGGACACATCTTAAGGATTATGGCTTCAACTACAACAAAATACCATTGTATTGCGACTCTTAGTCAGCCATAGCAATCTCATGCAACCCCGTGCAGCACTCCCGTACCAAGCACATCCATACTCGATATCATTTTATGTTGAACAGATCTTACTTAGCTTGTTAAAGCTTATTGTGTGGAGTAATTCCAAAACAACTATAGTAGACAAACTAAGATTGTAACTACTACAAACATATGCGGAATCTAGCTTGTAATACTAGAAGACACTGAAAAGTCAACACAATATCTTTGCTAAACTATCAATATATTAAACACAATGCAAATTTACAGAATAACCTTGAAACTAAGAATACTAAATATTTTTGCTATGAAAACTAATATAAAACTTTGATAGAAAACTAATATCTAGAACTATTCCATAGGGTTCCTTTTATACACCAAGGAAACCCTAATGGCATTACAAAAAGCGTCAAGAGATCAATGCATATCTATTCATAATAATATCTTATGCATATCACTTTAGCAGTACTAACTATTATAACTAACAGTACTAACTATATAACTAACAGTACTAATAAACTGACAGTACTAACTTTGTACTGGCAGCACTAACTATTACACTAGCAGCACTAATGACTTAGACAGTTTTCTCTAATCTTCAGCAAGCAGCGCAAACTTAAACCAGTAGCATTAAGTTGTAGAAGGCTCTAATTCCCAACAATCCTCCCCTAAACTTGATATTCATCTTGTTAATCATAAAGTTTCTTCATTATCACATCTTGATCACTAGGAGTATGTATCCAAACAGTCTTCTACTTCTTAAGTTGTGATTTGTTAAATCTAGAAGCTCAAATGTCATTTTGCTTCATGATTAACTTCTAGTCTTCTATTAACATCCGTTGAAAGGCATTTCTTGAGTAAGAAAGATATTTCTTTTCTAATCATCATGTGAATAGCAATTTCCATTTCCATCAATAATACATGAACTCCACATGAGTCAAATAATCTCCAGCTTATCAAGTTATAGCCTTGTTGATTCCTCCAGACTTCATCTTCCTCACAAGGCTCAAATAATGTCTTTAGATCTCCCTAAAGCAACACGTCATATCCTTCTGGACTTGTTGTATCATACCTTTCTTTTACCAGTTTGTGTAGATCCATCACATCTTGTCTGTCAAAGTCATCAAGCATTTCACTGAATATTTTGTAATTCTTAGAACTTCCATCTGCTCTGATGATTTGATAATACATCATGTTTAGGTCAAAATGTGTGTTCTTCCAATCAGACTATTTATGTATTTAGTAAGCCAAGGATTCAACAACATAGCAATGTCATCCCCTTGAACTATATCTAAACAAGCTTTAAGCTCCTCCTTTTCAGCATCATCTTGTAGTTTCTGTTTCTTGACACTCTCTTCATCATGTTCTGCTCTTGGTCTCTTCTTACTACTTTCTGCTTGCTTGCTACTTCTATCATCTTTCTTTCCACTGTCATCACTCATAGGAACAAAATCATTAATCCATTGATGTTCCTTCTTGTATAACTTCTGAATTTCTTCAAAACTCTTGCTCTTTAGCTGATTGTGAGTGTAACTTGCCTATGTGTTTCTGATAAGTAATCATCTGGTTTCTGAGTTGAGTTCTGGTTGGTGGTCTATTTCTAATCTATGCGGCTCTTTGGGCTTAAAGAACTCTTCCTGCTCAATTTTTTTCCACCAAGAATCTAGCATGTTCATCAACAGAAAATTGTTCTCTTTCTTGTTCTTGAAGTCTTGCAGCTAGCAACTCATCAGCATCCATCCTTGCTTGAACATCTTCCATTTGTTCAATCAATGCAGCATCCTTGGCCTCTTGTTCTGCAGCTCTTTCCCTAGCAATCCTTTGCTCTCTCTCAAACTGTGCTTGTTCTTCTTCAAACAACCTTTGAGCCAGCTCTTCATCCATTTTAATCTGAGCTTTCAGGCTCCACCATCTTGCCTTTACCTTTGTCTTGGCTTTGTACTGTTGGTACTGGTGTTGCTCTCCTTGGTTTCTTCTTCAACATTACAATCACTACCTGAGGTTTTCCCTTGGTCTTCCACTCCTTAATGGCCACAATGTATTAAGCATTAGTTTTGTCGATCTCAACTTTAAAAAACCCTAGTAGTACTTGTATAAGGACCAGCAGCATTGCCCATTTGAAGGTCATAGTACTAACATTAATCTAGCATATTAAGTGTATCCCATCAGTAGGAATTTGGTTCATCATATCTACCACCTTCAACATTCTCCCTTGCATCTCAAGCACCTCAAGTTCACTAACTTAAACGATTAGCTTTGTCTTGTCACTTTTCCCTCCCATGTTTGGTATACAATCTCCTTATCACAAACCTTTTCTCCTGGAGTAACCAATCTTGAAGAGCTACATCCCTAGAGGTTTCTGTGCCCCTTAGAGCCTTTTCTAATCTTTTAACTTATAATTTGCAGCTTATTGATCACCAAGTCTTGAGCAGTCTTTGATTGTTCCAAGGCAAGAACCCTGTTTGACAAATTTGTACAAATGGCCATTAATTCATTTATGTTAGGTCTACCCTCATCACTTCCAGGTGTGTTACCTCCTGAGAGAGGTGAATCATGGGGTGTTGGTGGTATAAAATCCGTTAAATCCTGTTGTTTATTCCTTTCCTCATCACTTTCGGGTGTGTTAACTCCTGGGAGAGGTGAATCCTAAGAATGGTTTTAATGTCCCTCGTCAGACTTAGTCCTGAGCAATAGGCACCCCCCTGTCTTCTCGCACTGAGTCTGTCACCTGAACCAACTTCCTGAGAAAGAGGATCATTAGACATTGCCATGGATTGGGTCTTAGTTATGTTACCACTGGACCAGTTCTGCATGTAACTACAACATAGTGGTAGCCCTCACATACTGTCATCCCTCTCCTTAAAATACAGACTCATCTGCTATCATTAGGTATAGGCCACACTAGTCTGAGGTAAACTGAGTGTCCTTTTGTAAGGACTTGTCCAAGTGATTGAGTATTTTGGGTGATGATAAATTCATAACAAGGATTTGTTTCTTCAATAATAGTTGATAGTAAAAAGATGGTGGTTGGGGTTTAGAGGGTTGTCCTGAACCTTCACCCCCAACTACTGGTGGTGCCAACATTGATGCAAACAATGGAGTAACTCTCCCTGAAAAATCTTTTCCTTTTGTTTTCATATTAGTGAAAACCTTTTTAGTATGTTTAGGTGTTTCATAAGATAATTTAAAGGTTCTGAAGAGAAATCTGATTATTCACAGAAGAGTTGTAAAAACCGTGTATACATTAAAAATTCATTGCATTTGTATCCAAGTTCCTCAACATACCTTCAAAAATATATTAGAAAAGTAAACTTTTGACTAGTGAGACTACACAGATAGACTGCAGATGCTATATTAAGTGGAAATTCCAATCCAAGAAGTAGATTTTTGAACTTAGGACAGTGTAAATGGATTAAAAAGGTACTTCCATTGAGGAGAGAAGAGAGATTTTTGAAAAGTAAGTTTGTCAGAATCACTCTCATACCCCATCAATGCAAGGTTTTCAAAAATAGCAGTATTTGTTAGACAAGTAATACCATCCTCATCATTAAAGTGAAGATCGCTCCTCACTGATGATTCTGATATTACTACTGTCTTGCCATCAACCGTGGCATGAATTTTCTTCACATCATTGACTGTTTGAGAATTGCGTATCCAAAACTGTTCAAGTATATGAAGCATAGATAGTAAGCACATACAAGTTGGGCATAATGAATTAAAGAGTTTAGTAGTAAGAAAGTCCACTAGCTGAAGGAAACTCAGCATTCTCCTATGTTCATTCTAAACAAGCAAACATATTTTTGTGTTATTAACAAACTTTAAATCCGCCATAATGATTAATTTGAGGATTAATTGTTTGGAGTCCGGTGATAAATTGAATTTGGGGTTGAAATCCGAAAGATTATTAAAGAATATTGGGTGATCGTAATGCGCTTAAAATAGGTATAAAGGAAACCTAAAAGCGAAGTTAACCTTTTTATAGACCCAAACCTCCCTCAACATTGTAAACTCAAACGAACTTCAATGGTAACCCCACAGTACTAACTTTGGTCTCAGCAACACTAACTTTACCTATTGTAAGTACTACTTTTGCCTAGCAGGCCCCAAATCTGCCCAGCAGCATTAACTTACAACTATCAGTTTATAACTCCAAATTCATCACTAATGATCATCTTCAACCTCATCAATCCATAACTCTAAAACACAAACTACAGATATAAGTAATACAATGCTAGCAAAAAAAAGTTTAAATCTGCTAACAACAAAAGCCTTTGTGAGAAGATCTGCAACATTTTGGTCTGTGTAAATCTTGATCACCTAAATCAACTTCTTCTTATAAGAATCTCTGATGAAATGGTGCCTTATCTCTATGTGCTTGGTTTTAGAGTGAAACACTGGATTCTTCACAATACAAATGGTGCTTTCATTATCAATGTAAATCTTGGTGTTCATGAAATTAAACCCATAATTAAGCATTTGATTTTGGATCCATAACACATGTCCATAACAATTAGCAGCAGCAACATACTCTGCTTCAGTGGTAGAGTTGGCAACTATGTTTGATTTTATACATTGCTACATGGAAAGCAACTCTTATGCCAAGAAATAACAACCTCCTGTTATGGATGTCCTGACAAGGCTAGCTCCATCATAATCACTATCAGAAAAAGCTTTATCAAGATCAAATGGTGAATCTCTAGGATACCAAAGGTACAATTTAGACTGACCTTTTATGTATCTAATGATCCTCTTCATTGCATGAAGATGTGAAGTCTTTGGTGTAACTTGAAACCTTGCACAAGCACAAACAGCAAACATTATGTCAGGCCTAGAAGTTGTTAAGTATATCAATGATCTAATCATTGATCTGTATAAGTGAACATCCACATCCCCAGCTTCTTCATCCTTGAGCAATGTCCTTGTTAGTCTCTATTTAAAGTGCTTGCTGTCTAAACTGAGGAGAAATCAAATTTCTTTAATATATAAGCCACATACTTGTCTTGGCTGATGAAGATTCCATCATCTCTCTACAAGACCTGCAACCCTAAGAAGAAAGTGAGCTCCCCCATAGAACTTATTTGAAACTTCTTGTGCATCAAACCTTCAAACTCTATACATAAAGACTTCTTAGTAGACCCAAAGATGATGTCATCTACATACACCTTATAAACTTTGTCAGGAAATTATAGATCTTCAAAGCCAGGAGGTTGGCACACATACACCTCCTCTTCAATAGTACCATATAAAAAGGCACTCTTCACATCTATCTGGTACACAATAAAACCCCTTAAATGATGGCAATAGACAAAAATTAACCTGATTGCTTCTATTCTAGCAACAGGAGCAAAAACCTCATCATAATCAATTCCTTCTTCTTGGGTGTAACCTTGTGCAACCAGTCTTGCCTTGTTTCTAACTACTATTCCTCTCTCATCTTTCTTGTTTCTATACACCCACTTAGTTCCAATAGCCCTCTTGCCTTTAGGAAATCCACCAGAGTCCAAACTCTTTGAAAGTTTGAAGTTGGCATAAAAAAAAAAAAAAAAAAAAAAAAAAAAAAAAAAAAAAAAAAAAAAACAAAAAAAAAAAAAAAAAAAAAAAAAAAAAAAAAGAAAAAAAAAAAAAAACAAAAAAAAAAAAAAAAAAAAAAAAAAAAAAAAAAAAAAAAAAGAAAAACAAAAAAAAAAAAAAAAAAAAAAAAAAAAAAAAAAAAAAAAAGAAAAAAAAAAAAAAAAAAAAAAAAAAAAAAAAAAAAAAAAAAAAAAAAAAAAAAAAAAAATAAAAAAAAAAAAAAAAAAAAAAAAAAAAAAAAAAAAATTACAAAAAAAAAAAATAAAAAAGAAAAAAAAAAAAGCTCTCTTGCATTGCTTCTATCCAGCATGGATCAGTCAAAGTTTGGATTACCTTTTTAGGTTTAATTGAGAGAGAAAACAGGCAATAGCAGTTTTGATAAGTCGTTTGTATTGGTTCTCCTCTGCTTGTTTAATGTAACTGACTAAGCATGATCTTCAGACATCTGATCATCCCTCCTTGGTTGAGTACTAATTTATGTTCCTCTGGAATCATGTTCTTTAGGATGATCCTTGTGAATTCTGGTTGTGGGAATAGGACTGACACTCATGGTTGTTTCCAAGTTGTTGAGATCAGCCTCTGCACCCACATCTTCATCATCATATGCACCACTAAAGATACCAGTAACCTGAAGATCAGCAGTATCCTTCAAATCAGACATGAGAGGATCAGTAGAAAAGTCATCATTTGGAAAAGTAGTAGCATTAACAGGGATTGATCCACCAAGATTTTCATAAGAGGATCCAACAGCATTAACAGGAGTGAACATCCTGTAGGTACTGTTGCCATTGGTATCCTTGTCTTGTCCAAACACACTTTCAAACTCATTCCTTTGGGCTCTTTCTCTTCTTGGATCCACAGTAGTAAAAGAAGAACTAACAGCATTAACTGATGAACTAACAGTATTAACTCTGTTAGTGTTGTCAGTATTAGTAGCCTCCCCTTGACCAGGCAATCTTTTAATTTCTTGTCCAAATTGTTTTCTAATAGCCTCTTCTTGATCTCTAACATCCTTCTCTTGACCTTCTTTTGCTGGATCCTGAGCTTCATTCTGCTTTCCAGCATCATCCATTTAACCTCATCATTTGAACTCTTTGGACCTTGAGAGTCAGAAGACAAAAATGGTAGCAGTACTATTATGGACCCAGAAATTGTCTTCTTTCGAGCTTGTCCTGCATCAATATTTGCTTTGGTACCTGCATTACCATTAGTTTGATTCCCTGCAAAAACTGGTTGATAATTCATAGACATGGTTAGAGTATCAATATCAAACATCCAGTTAGGTCCAGTTCCTGCAACATTTGGTTTGTTTTCAAGAAAATTTATGTGCAGGTTCTCCTCTACAAATCTGGTTCTAGTGTTGAATACTCTTAATGCTTTACTATTTGATAGAGTATCCCTACAAAGAATCCATCATCAGACTTTCCATCAAACTTACCTAGGAGATCTAAGGTATTTAGGATTGTAACAGGACACCCAAATGGTCTCATGAAGCTTAAGGCAGGTTTTCTACCTAGAAAAAGTTCATAAGGGGTCTTGTTGTGAGGCTTGATAACTAACACCCTATTTTGGACATAACAAGCAGTATTAACTGCTTCAGCCCAAAAGGTAGTTGGCAATTTAGAATCGGGGATTTGGTCCTTATATATTGTTTTGGACCGTTTGGTTATTAAATGGATTGGGCCTTAAATGGTTTATTAACCATTTTGGTCTTCAAATAATATCTTAATGGGCTGACCCTGCCCATTAGATAGGTACGGGTAGGCCCATTAAGGTATTTCTTTGTTTTTGGCATCGGCTTTGGCCTTTGACTTTATCGGGGCTTTGACTTTTTAGACTTTGACTTTGATTTGACTTTGTCTTTTTCACGCTCATCCATTCCGTGCTCGGTTTTGTCGTTTTTGGCTTGATTTTTCGTCCTTTTGTCAGATATCCGTTTCGTGCACAATATAAGTAAAAACATACAAATACAATGTATTTTTGGTATGTTTTTGGTCATTTAAATCCGATTTTAATGGAAAATGGTATGTGTAATTAAGCACATACCACGGCTCCTTTTTCAGACTCTCTTAAGAGGAAAAGTTTTTCAAAGACAAAGTCGGTTCCCAAAACTAATGTGTCAGATGGTTTATCAATACCAGTCACTATACAGATTTTACCTCAAACAGCAAGGCAAGCTGTAAGAAACACAAATATGATTAAACCAGGCATGTATCAAATTGACACTAGGAATACTAATCCTCGCATGTCTACCTCTACAGGAGTAATTCACATAACTAATGTTAGCAGACAACAGCTTAAGAGCACTCAAATGAAAGATAAGGTCGTGCCAAACACTAGTCAAGTGAAGTTTAAGAAGACTAAAGTAGAAGACCACCATAGAATTTCTAGCATTTCGAATAAAACAAAGTCTGTAACTGCGTGTAATGACAGTTTAAAATCTAGAACTTTGAATGTTAATGCTGTTTGTGCTACTTGTGGAAAATGTTTATTTGATTCGGATCATTATGCTTGTGTTTCTAAATTTTTAAATGACGTGAATGCTAGAACTAAGAAGCCTAAAGTAGTGCCTATTAGTACTAGAAAACCCAAAAGTCAAGCGAAGAAATCTGTTGCAACACCCCCTAAGAAAACAGTTGCATCAGAATCCACTATCCAAAAATCTAAGAGTTACTATAGGCTGTTGTATGAGAAAACTAGTAAGGCATGGAAATGGTGGATATAACAACAATGCCCATCAGGATATAAACGGGTTCCTAAGACAAAAATGAAATGGGTGCCTAAAGTTAGGAATGAAAATGTGATAAAGGGAGTTAGTTTTGCTATAGATAATGCATCTAGGATAACTAATGTCTTGAAACTAACAAATACTTTAGGATCCAATTTGTCAAGTATTAAATCGTCCTTTAATTCTCTTGCAGATTGTTTAACTCATCCTATTCATTGTTAACTCTGGATGCACAAAGCATATGACGGGCAATCTACAGCTGCTGCGCAATTTTGTTGAAAAATATCTGGGTACCGTTTGTTTTGGCAATAATTAATTTGCTCCAATTCTTGGTTATGGAGATTTGGTTCAAGGAGATATCATGATCAACAGGGTGTATTATGTTAAAGGCCTCAATCATAATCTCTTCTCGGTTGATCAATTTTGTGATGCGGATTTAGAGGTTGTTTTCCAGAAATCTACGTGTTTCGTTAGAGATCTTCAGGGAAACGATTTATTCACTGGTAATCGTGGATCTGATGTCTATACAATTTCCCTTCAAGAAACGACTTCATCAACTCCAATCTGTCTCATGGCTAAAGCTTCACCAACTCAAGCATGGTTATGGCATCGAAGACTTTCTCATCTTAACTTCGACTACATCAACTTGCTTTCAAAGAAGGATGTCATAATTGGTTTACCAAAACTAAAATATGTCAAGGATCAACTATGTTCCTCTTGTGAAGTGAGTAAAGTAAAAAGAAGTTCATTCAAGAAAAAGGTTGTTCCAAGTTTAAAAGAATGGCTAAATTTGCTTCATATGGACTTATGTGGTCCAATGCGGGTTGCTAGCATAAATGGGAAGAAATATATTCTGGTAATTGTAGACGACTACTCCATATATACTTGGACTCTATTTATAAGATCCAAGGATGAAACACCAGAAGTTCTAAAAGATTTCCTCACTATGATTCAACAAAATCTTCAAGCCCCATTAATTTCTGTTCGAACTGACAGAGGCACAGAGTTCTTAAACAAGAAACTCCATGCATTCTTCAAAGAAAAAGGAATTGAGCATCAAACTTCTACTCCTTGAACACCTGAACAGAAAGACATTGTCGAAAGACAAAACCGTACTCTCGTTGAGGCTGCTCGCACGATGCTCTCAGCTTCTAAACTTCCTTTGTTCTTTTGGGTTGAAGCAATTGCAACTGCATGCTATACTCAAAACAGATCTATCATCATCCTGACACATGAGAAAACAACATATCACATCATCAATGACAGGAAACCTTCAATTAAACACCTTCACATTTTTTGTTGCACTTGTTACCTAACCAGAGATGGTGAAAATCTGGATAAGATGAAAGAAAAAGGGGATCCATGCATTCTGGTGGGATACTCTACTCAGTCTAAAGGATATCATGTTTACAACAAGAGAACCCGATTGATAGTTGAATCCATACATCTCAGATTTGATGAGATCAAAGAGATGTCAGAGACGTCTGTTGATAATGACACTTCAGGCCTCGTTCTCCAACAATAAAAGGCGTCAGATTATGACAACTCTGGCCCCGTCCCCCAACCACAAAATGTTTTTCCTTCAATAGATTCAACAGCTCCGTCACAACAAGAGTTGGGTCTTCTTTTCGGTCCTTTGTACGATGAATTTTTCAATGCAGGTACTTCAAGTGTCAACAAGTCTTCTTCTCCCATCGACAAATCTAAACAACAAGACACACCACCTTCAACGAATATTCACCCTACAACAGAACCAACAGCTCCAACAAATGTTAGTGCTGAGGAAAACAACGAAAATCAAGCAGCAGATACATAGTTCTAACAAGATGAATTTATCAATCCTTTCTGTACACCAGTACAAGAAGTTACTGAGTCTTCCTCATGCAATATTGATAATTTAAATATGCATACCTTCAATCAACCACAATATTTCGAATACCAATGGACAAAAGATCACCCGTTATCTCAAGTTCATGGAAATCCATCCAAGCCAGTGCAAACAAGACGACAACTTGCAACAGATCCTGAAATGTATATGTTTGCGCTCACCGTGAGTACTGCTAAATCAAAAACCATTAAGGAGGCAATGGCAGATTCTGCATGGATAAAGGCAATGCTGGAAGAGCTTCATCAGTTTGACAGACTCCAAGTCTGGGAACTCATTGACAAACCCTTTGGCAAGAACGTAATCAAGCTAAAGTGGTTATGAAAGAACAAAAAGGATGAAGACCAAACTGTAATTCGCAATAAGGCACGACTTGTAGCTAAGGGTTATGCTCAGGAAGAGGGTATTGATTTCGAGGAATCATTTGCTCCAGTTGCTCGCTTGGAAGCTGTTCGGATTTTCGTCGCATATGCTGCACACAAGTCTTTTCCAATTTATCAGATGGACGTAAAAAGGGCATTTCTTAATGGTCCATTGAAGGAGGAGGATTATGTTGCACAACCAGATGGGTTCGTTGATCCTGATCATCCAGAAAAGGTTTACCGCTTAAGGAAAGCTCTATATGGATTGAAGCAAGCTTTGAGAGCCTGGTATGATGAACTCTCAAATTTCATGATGTCCAAAGGTTTTACTAAAGGTACAATTGACCCTACTCTATTCATAATAAGATACGGGGAGGATATTCTACTTGTGCAAATTTACTTCAATGACATTATTTTCGGGTCTACCTAAATTTTCTAAACGATTTGAAAAATTAATACATAGTAGATTTGAGATGTCTTTAATAGGGGAAATGAAATTCTTTTTAGGACTTAAGATCCACCAATCCCCAAAAGGTATCTTTATTAATCAGGCCAAATACGCTTTAGAGATACTTAAAAAACATGGTATGGAAAAAGGTCAAAGCATTGGTACACCAATGGCTACGAAACCTAAATTAGATGCAGACTTAAGTGGAAAACTCGTAGACCAGACTGACTACCGTAGTAAAATCGGGTCACTCATGTATATGACATCTAGTAGACCAGATATAGTGGAAGCAGTATGTTATTGTGCAAGATATCAAGCAAGACCGACTGAAAAATACCTCAAAGTGGTTAAAAGGATCTTTCGATACTTGAGGGGTACCATTAACATGGGACTCTGGTATCCGAAGGATTCTAGCTTTGAACTAACAGCTTTTTTAAATGCCGACCATGCCGGATGTATTGATACTCGCAAAAGCACTTCGGGAGGAATACAGTTCCTAGGTGATAAGTTAGTCAGCTGGATGTCAAAGAAGCATGACTGCACTGCAATGTCATCAGCAGAGGCTGAGTACGTGGCGTTATCTGCAAGTTGTGCTCAAGTAATATGGATGAGGACACAGCTTAAGGATTATGGCTTTAACTACAACAAAATACCGTTGTATTGCGACTCTCAGTCAGCCATAGCAATCTCATGCAACCCCGTGCAGCACTCCCGTACAAAGCACATCCATACTCGATATCATTTCATCAAGAAACAGGTTGAAAATGGTATAATTTAATTTTACTTTTTCAGAACTGAATACCAATTAGCTGATATGTTTACTAAAGCCTTACCCGAAGATAGGTTTCAGTATCTTGTCAGACGAATTGGTATGAGATGTTTGACTCCAGCAGAACTGGAGGTTCTGACAAATGAATATGCTTGATATATTTCATCAAACATCGACTTGTAAATATTTAAAAAAAAAGAAAATACAAAAATATAAAACCTATAAAAACAAATACAAAAATATAAAATTTCAAAAAGAAAATACAAAATCAAAAAAATCAAAAAATTCCAAAAAGAATCTTCTCGAAATGTCTCTTGGAATCGATAACATTTACGTGCCTAGAAATGTCGATGAACATTGACACGGGTGTGTAAATGAAGTTCGAGCAAGAGTTTCAAATGTTTTCAAAACATGTCATTTCTATTTTTCTTTATGACTTGTAATTACTCTCAGATTGCAACTCGGACCCGAACAACAAAAGAGAGTGTACGTTTCAGTGCACTTATCCTTAGCGTTAGAAGAGAAGTCTTCTAACATGATGTTTTTTCAAAATGTTGAACACAATTTTTCAAGAATTTCTCACTGACGACTCATAATCTTTCAAAATTGTGTGTTCAACACTCCATCCCTCATAAAGTTTTACAAGACAATTCTTCTACATTTGGTGTCATTTTCAAAATGAGTCAATGTTTGAGGGGGAGTTTTTCGAAAAACAAAGTTTTAATGATTTTGGATACATCATAACATGACAATTTTATGTATTCAAAACATTATCAAAAATCTCTTAATAACAAATATGTAATAATGATGACTACTCAATAGATTGTATGTTATAAGATGATTAAGTGTTTAAAAATAATTTTTCAAGAATTCTTCAATGACAATTCATAATCTTTCAAAATTGTGTGCTCAACACTGCTAACCCTCAATTTTATATTCATTTTACAACTTGGTATCATTTTTTTGGTGTCAAACATATGTAAAATTGAGGGGAGCAAGTTAATGTTACATATAATTCATGCTAATATGTTTTTTCCACAGAATTCTCATGACAAATTTTAATCACAAGGTATTTTAAAAACTAAGTGAATTAGCTTAAAATAAGGGGAGAAATGTAATTAAAATGTGATCTTGAAAACAATAAGTGATCTAAACGACTCAAAGTGTTGTTTATACTCTTCAGAAAAGGTTTTATGGTTACGATCTTATACCCAACAACATCTTAATTCACGACGATTCTGAAGTCATAAGGTGGTTAGGTTAGGTATTAGTCCTATGATCCAACCAGAACTGGAGGGATCTACCCAAGGACAATCCATAGTTAGAAATAGCAGTCCTTAGGTATGATTGGAGATGAATGAGTATAAGGGAATAATGCCGACTAAGATTGAGCTAACACCGGAACAATCACAACAAGGTGTTAGTAATGACGTCTTGGTAAGCATTGAAGGGGTTGAAGAATGGAAAAGAAATGTATGGATAAAGGGTGAAAAGAAAGCAGCCCTCCACACTCTTTAGGCAGAAACCGGGTCAATACATAATCTTTCGGTTTTCACAAAGATGAATTCTGATATTAAAGAATGACATCATGGACCCAGTGATGCAATGCACAACCCTTCCCAGCCATTCGAGTTTCTCTCAAAAGAAACTTGTCTCATTTGTCACGGAGATACACACGACTTCTATTGACTTTCTCACTCTGAGTTAGTTGATATTGAATAGGTGGCAGTCTGCTCCAGTCTCCGAGTCAAAACGCACTAATCAAGTCTAGAGCCAAGAGATCAATAAATAAATCTCATTAGGACACATTCCATTAGAAACACTTGTTGAACATCATAAAGTTCACAAGCTGTTAACAAGAGTCCTACGCATTATCCTTGTGATTTTGCCAGAACATCCGAGTGATACTTAAGTATTCACAATGAAGATGGAAATCCTGCTTGAGCCAACATCAAACAAGCTCTTGGTAGGTAACTTGCGAGATTCTATATGAATCAATCTTGTGTCAACTGGATATCGATTTGGTCCAGTAAATGAATTCATGATTTAATTAGAAAGATAGTAACTATCTGATTCATCTTACCGTGTTGTCTACTTTGAGACGCTCCGGTAACGAGAACGGCTAGTGTAGCTAGGAAACCTTGTCAAGAAGATTCATTTGAATTCTATCTGATCACAGGCAGTATTTATACTGATTAACGGGGAACCGTGGTTATTGCAACCTTATTCGACGAAGTGACAAAGACACTCTCATCGATATATGTTGAATATCACTAACATAAACTTGCATGTTATACGGTGGTGGCGGTATCCCATTCCAGCTAAAGTTGGATTTATTACCATATGCTCATGCTCAAACTACAAAGACACACTATAAGGATCAAGATTCAAGAATCAAGAAAGCTCAAGAATTAAAGACAAAGACTTCTGTAAACTCTGTTATTAAAGATAACTCCTCAGAAACCAAGCTTCGGGGGAGATTATTAGAGAGCATTCAAGAAGATGCAAAGTATGAGCATGTTGGTCAAGACACAAGACTGCAAGGTGGCAAAGACGATCAAGACAAACAAGGAACAGATTTAGAGATCTCAAAACAAAAGACAAATTCGAAAGACAATGACAAAGGCTCAAGATCAAAGATCACACAACATGAAGGAACAAGCCTACAACATAATAAAGACCAAAGACTCAAGAACTCAATGACAAAGCAATCTCAACAAGTCCAAGGAAGCAAGATTCAAGATCTCACCTCGGGAATTCAAAGACCACACATTAGGGGAGATTGTTAGCCTCAAATATGTCTGTGAACATGGAAGTTCATAATCTGCAGGATACCTTCATAAGGAACCTCGCTTCGAGGGAGATTGTTAGCCTCACAATATTAAGTCGAACAAGGAAGCTCGGCTACAAATTATGAAAGCTCGGTCTTTATTTAATTATATGTTGTAATAGGATAGAAAGGGTAAACGGGCTCGTTAATTAATCTGATCTTGTACTAGTTTTGAGTTAAAAACCCATTGTAATCCTGAGCTCGGCCCAAGTTATAAGCCCACACGTCCCAATATGTGAAGTGGGTATATAAACCCGTTTCCACCAAGGAAAAGAGTGCTGGTTCTCATTTGTATTTCACACTTATTAGAATTCAACCATCACTTTCTCTCTCTTGTTTCCCTCACTAAACTTCTCTCTTTATTTCTTGGTTTGATTATGGAAGTGAAGTGGAGATTTGGTTTCTACACTTGTAATCTTATCTTAGACAAATAAAATATCCATAGTGTATTTTAGTTAAACTTACAAAGAAATAACTAAATTAGGCATACATAAATCTCTTTTCTGTTGCTAATATTTTTCAAATGTCAAACGATCTTAACTCTTCTTATTTTGTTGGGTTTTTCTAACATGTGCCCCAGGGGCACATGTTAAGGTGGGGACATCAGGCTGTGTGTCACAGCCTGATTGGCCAACAGTTATTTGTGGGGCCTGATAATGATTAATAACAATAACTGCTGGCCAATCAGGCTGTGACACACAGCTTGTGTCCCCACCTTAACATGTGCCCCTAGGGCACATGTTAGAAAAACCCTATTTTGTTTCATGGTAAATTATAACTTATCTGTCTTTTAAACTATTTCGACTAGTTAAACCAATTAGGAAATCGGTTCAAGATCCCGTCCAATTTTCACAAGTTGCAAATATGTTGTGATGCGTAAATGCATTATAATTTTAAGGTATTGGATATTTAAGATAGATAGTGCGATTTTGATATAAATATATTTTGTGGGGGCAATTTTCCAAATTTTCGTCCCGGGCGTCAAACATTCTCACCTCAGGCATCATATATTGATGTGAAATTGTGTATGAGTGAGAAAAAAGTAACCAAAAATTACTGTGTATTATCGTTTACTTTTGGTGATAACCAAAATTAATAGTCAAATTGTTTACTTTAGGTTTCTGTAAAAGATATATCCATGTATGTCGTTAGTCGTTATTGTTATCGCTAAAAAAAATTTCCCCCCCCCCCCCCTTAACTTAAAATCCTGCCTCCACCCCTGCATGGGTTATGGGTTTTTTTTCGCCCGTTGCCATCCCTAAGAACTAGTCTCTGTAGTATTTGAACAACATAACAAGAGTAAGTTTGACTACTTGAATAGCTGAACTGTTATAACAAAAAAGTTTTACAGGTAACAGATCAAACACTAATAAGTTCTTTAAGTATATTAGTAATTCAAACAACCTCGTAGGTAGGAGAAGCATACATATCTATACTCCGCTTCAACTAAAGACATAAATATAGTTATTTGCTACTTGCTTTTCCATGAGATTAGGCAGTTACCAAAAAATACACAATAGCCAGATATATATTTTCTGGTTATAGGAAAATTTTGCCCAATCATAATCTGTATATGCTTTAAGTTTAAAATGACCCACTTTGTTAAATTGCACACCAGTCCCTATTAAAATATTCTATTGAGTGAAGATGAATATGAAAAATGAAATGAGATTGAGTTTGCCTGATAAGAGATGAATTGCTACTAAACACGTAAATGAAAAAAAGAAGCATCTAGTATCATAAATAACATAGCTCTTTACTAAAAACCTGGAAATGATATGGTACGCAACCGGCTCCACGTAAGCTTTATGTAAGACGCAGGTATATATAGCAAGTCACCATATACATGGAAAAGTCGAAATTTGAATGAGTTGTGTTTAAAAAAAAATGCACGGAACAATAAAAAATGACCACTTAGATACATTTACAAGTCATTATTAAAAAATAAAAAAATAATAATAATAAAAAAAAGAATCGCAAAGGCAAATACCTTAAAGTTAACCCCTCAACTACAAACTGGGTCTATAGGGCCATTACGCAATTGTTGATCACATCTCGTTACTTGAGTTCAAAGTTCAAATTCGTCGATTTAATAATATTTCAAGTTAAAATGTTAACCTCTCAGTTCAAAAACGCCATGGCATGGTTTACAAGGTCGTATGTTCATTGCATTAAAACCACTTTGACGTGTGTATTCCCATTACGAGACTTTGATCTATTAATCATCAATCATTCGACCTTGACTCATATACTTTTTGTGGTTCGTAATACTTCATGTTTACATCAGCATTATTCATTTCGTGGCCGAAAATGTCTTCATGACTACATCAACATTATCCATCTTGTGGCCCCGTTGTATTTGTATCGATGTATGAGTGTATCATTAAACCTCAATCATGATATTGTGCTGACGTTTTTCTACTAATCTTGTATATGTATCATCAAATAAAACATGAAGTTCATGGCTGCAAATGCTTAAGTGGGCCTCCATAATGCATGATTGTTACTATATCTTATTCAAAAGCTAACACTAAGTATTATACTATTTCATAGATACGTGACATCTCCTTGATTTTGATTGAAAATGTACCTCACCGAAGCATTTCCGATCATACGACTGGTTTTTCTTTTTTTGTCACATATTAATTGATACTAGAAAACTGCATATGTTTGCAACATGTTAAAATAGATTTTGCTCAAAATGAGTGGCTTATACGTTCGACTATGTGTCAATATAATCTGAGTTTAAGATAACGATCTAGAGTTTGTAAGTGCACACTTAAATGTAATTTGGTGTGATGTAATCTGCTTGGTTTATATGGTTTAGAACTCAATTGAGTTGTTATATCTTATACCAACCATTGTTTCAAACCTTTGTCTTATAGCACTTGTTGTTGTGATTTTATAGTTGCAAGAACAATGGTTTGATCATAATTTTAACTACATGTTATCAGCTTCTCTTTATAATGCATGTTAAATTTGTACTTCGTAATATTTTTGTTAACAAAGTTGCAAAAATAGGCTTTTTTTGGTTTATCTTCGCAGGCCAAGGTCCCAATCGGCCAATCTTACTTTTGTAATTTACGGAGTATATTTTATTGAAGGCACTGCTTCAGCCCGTCTGAGACCAGAGGCCCAATCTTGACATGTTCTTTTTGTACATATAAAGGTTAAGAGTTGCGATTAAGGGTGTAATCGAGTCAAGTCGAGCTCAGATTATTGACGAGGGCTAGAGTTTGCTAATAGTTTAACGACTTTAATCAACACGCTCAAGTAGCTGAATTTATACATAAACATTTAATTCGATAGTTAATTTCGTCAATAAATTCAAGAAAATGTGCAATGAGCACAAGAGCAAAGAATTTATACAAAACATTATGGAGAAATAGGATTTACATTGTCATTCTACAAAGATTTAACTATTATACCAACTTAAAAGCCTTAACGTTGTTATATGAATATGTATAAGAAAAATATATATTCGAAAAGCTCGATAAAAGCTCGAGCTCGGCTCGTTATGTGTTTCGAGCTGGTTTATTGGGCTCGGGTTCAGGCTTATAAAAACTCGACTCGACCGAGTCAAACTCGAGCTCGAGTTGCTTGATAAAAGCTTGACTTGTTTTCACCTCTACTTGCGATCGTGTCCAAATGATCAGAAAATAGTTTCAATCTCTACAAAGTCTAAAAGGGCTTTACCAGCCTGACACTTATTCCACCCTCTCTTTTCTTCTCTAAATTTCATATCTTTCAAAACTTTTTTTCTCCATGTTCAACTTCAAATTGTTAGTCAAGTAAGTGTCCATCGCATAATGTTATTCAAAGTAAGTGTGAACCACACAAACCAAATGCATTTCGTCTAATGGTATGTGAGTTGCATGCCAATCTAGTGGTTGTGGATTCAAGTCTTGTTTAAGGCATTTGTGAGATAGATGGTGTAGGGCAAGGTTGCAAAAATTATGAATCTTTAGCCGGGCGGTCGACCACCTTGTAGCTTGTAATCGGTCAAGGTGGGATTAATCGGATTGGCATTTTTGGCAAAATTTAGGTATTTTCGGCAAGTTTTGTGTATTTCCGTCGAGTTTTAGATATTATTGCCAAGTTTTTTTTTCTTCTAAAAAACAACTTGTAATAGATTTAAATAGTTAATATGAGTGATCAAAACAAGTTTACGGTGATTTTTAGGTACTTCCGGCAAGATTAAAAGGTTTCCGGCAAGTTTGACCACCGTTGATCGCCGTTGACCACACTTGACCTATTTGTTTGACCCTGTTACATTAATCGGCAAGGTTGGTGGCCTTGTAGCGTCTAATCGGAGATTAATAGGCCTTGTAGACCTTGTTTTGCAACATTGGTGTAGGGTATATAGAAAAGAAATTGTTGTTAAAAAAAGAATGTTCATCAAAGTAAACTAAGTTTCAAGTTTAGTAAGTGTTCGTCACAAAACGCTTCAATGAAGTAATTTTAAAGTTTCTTAGTGTTTATCACAGAACGTTTGAATAGAGGAAGTACCATTATAATAAAGGAGTTTATAATGGTGTTTGGCTATTTTGATAAATAATGATTTGAGGAGTGTTTTGATTGTAAGAGAAGCACGAGTTTGAAAAGTTTATATTTTTTGTTATTTGAGGATGCGAGTGTTATGTGATTTTTGGCGTTTTTTGGTGAGTTTTGTTGATGTTTGTTCATTAGTAAACTTCAACAACTTGTTAGGCTTAAACAACTGATGACATTTATACATTATTTTATATTCATACCGCACTATGTTCATTAATATAAATTGTTTTATGGTTTTCTTTTGATTTATTAGTAAATGTTCATCAATACAAAATGTATCTTTATCAATTTAAGTTTAATAATAACAAAATATCCATCAATAATCATGATCATTGTTTGAATGTTTATCAAACATGGTCTAAATGTTTATCAATCGTGATCTGAATATTCATCAATCGTGTCTTGAATATTCACCAATCATGGCCTAAATGTTCATCAATCATAGTTCGTCAAATATTGATACATATCAAATCTTCATGTTCATCATATCTAGTGAATCGTGAGTTAGAAGAAAAAGTAAAAGACATGTGTCAATAGTGACTTTCTAAGGAGGACACAACTTTTCATTTGATCAAGTTGAGTGTAAAAGGGCTCGATACCACCATATATCATACTCAACATGGTACGTATGGACCAATCACTATTAATGTTTTTCAACATTTTGCAATTATACAAATGAACAACTCTGTACAAATAAATCCACATGAGTCTATATCTTAAGAAAATGTCGAGAACATCAAATTTTGAATGATTGAAGGATGTTGGTGTCTTTTTAACGAATTAAAAGAGTTTATTACGCCATCGGTCGGTTGAATCGCAGGGGTGATCACGTAGTAAAATAACTATATCTATGATAGGTTATATTTTACAAGTTATATATTATACTAAAAGATTCAGCCCCTTAATTTAATGAGGCTGTATGTTTAAATGCTCTGTATTACCCTGATAGCCATAGTTACAAAACTCTGCTGCATAAGTTAATGCAGCAAACCGAACTTCAATACCAAGGATGTTATTATCCCTGCAGTTACAACATCTTTCGACTTCCAATCCATAACTCAGCCATAACTCTGCATTCGAACAAGAATAACTTTAACGGATTCCAATTACACAACCCTCATCCTTCTCCATTCTCTCTCTCCACACGCAGTTAATTATGTAAGTTTATTGATTTGTTTTTTTTTCCTTTCAGGTTGATGAATTATTCTCAATGTATGATCGTGTTGGGAAAATCAGGTGTGTTTGTTTTAGCTTATATTTCATGCTACAATGATCTATAAACTTTGTGTGGGATTTCATGTTTTTTATTTCAATTTATTATTGATTTTGAAATTAGGGTTTATGTGAGAATTGGGGGTTTTGTTTATTTGGTTTTTTTCGATAAGTTGTTGCAGGTTTCACTCCTCTATCATTATCAGTGTGCTGTAAATATTCTAAATATTCAACTGTTACACAACCCCTCATCTCCCAATAACGCCAATCATCCTACAAATAATCGTCAATTACAACACCAAAGCCCTTAACAGACGGTGCTTTTTCAAATCGAGATTCAAACTAGATAATGCCTCTTCAATTTGATAATCTGATTATATTTTGGGTTTTTTTTTGTTTTCTACTCATTTTTTGGTAATTACATAAAATTCATAATTTTTTGTTTTTCTTTCGATTAATTTAATTTGGTTGATGAATTTATGGGTCCCTTTTGTTTTTGTACCATGAATTTTTAACCATGTTTTTATTTTGTTTTTCAGGAAACCGTAGACCAGTTTTTTTATTAAATAGAGGTTAGTTCGATATGTATTTTATTTTAAGTTGTTAATGGGGTGTTTGGGATTGGTTGGTTATATTCTTTTACATTGTAAAGTTGTTTGGTGATGCAGTCATAATGGTACTTTCGGCCTCACCTCATACGCAGATGTCTACTACCTTGATTTTGAAAATAAACACTGCAAAGCTATTTGGTGATGCATCCCGCTCTCTGACTTTCAGTATCCGAGGAACGAGTCTTAGTGCGAGTCATTGGAAGCGGCGCTAAAGGTATAATCCTGTTTGAGTTTGTTTAATGTTCTACTTAGGTTAAGATTACATTAGCTAATAAGTAGCAACGTCTACCACATATCGTTCTAATGTAACAATGAGGTCTAGAAAATAGTGTTTTTTAGTCGGATTTACTTCAAGTCTTGAATTCAGGTGAAAGTGGCTACTTTCGCAAAGGCTGCTGATGTTTTATTTAATAGCATGCTGGCATTTCTTACTGAAAAACAATATCAACAGTGTTTTGTTTTTAGCTTATTCAGAGATGAAATACAAGTTCATAAGTAAAAAAAGAAACTGAAAATAAGCTAAACATATGGCTTACACCATTTTGTTATATATGTCACTTAGAATATATGTTACATAAACTTACATTATAAATTGTTATGTTTATATATCTTTGGTAAAACCAGTTTAAAAACAGGATCCAACATACAAAACGCAGCAAGGCATAAAACTTGGTCTGATATCAGATGGGTGTTAGGTTCTAATTTTTTTTGACTTGACATAGAACTTGGAATAAAGACTGCAGAGGTGCTTTCAAAAATAAAAACACTTTCTGATGTAGAAGGTTTATGCGTATCGCATCATACCATCTTATCTTAATGGGTCACGCGACTTTATTTTTTCATAATATTTGTTATCATTTTTTGCAACACAATTATAGATAACTATACTTTAAATCTTGGCGTTATTGGAACCTTTTTGGCATGCATATTTGGATTCGAGGTTCGCGCTCATGAGACATTCACTAATGTAAAATACGAAGCTTAGAATTTGCAACATGAGTATACAAGAGGCCATATAGCAGTTAATTCCTTATGAGGTAATGATGAACTCATGAAAATTCTTTAGAATCATGTAAGTGGAATACATATCATCTTAAACTGAGAACCAGATTAAGGAAAAAATGTATTTTGTCGCGTCTTTAAAAGATATGTTTTCGAATTTACCCATTTGTATCTATGAAAGATATTTGCTTTTGCTGATTTTTGAAAATTTAATAACTATTCAATACGGAGACTCCATGGATATGCTTTGACTGCAATCAACCCTTTTCTGGATGATACCTCTCCAAAGGATCATGTATTTGTTGATGAGTTTAGCTGTATCGGTATGTGTCGCATTCTTTCTATTATCGCATTTGTCACCTTGAATTTGCCCTACATTGACCACATGTTTTCGAAAAACTATTCTGTGATATTAATCTAATATAATCTACATCAATTGTTTTCTTTTCGTATTACTTGCTCTTGACCCTATAGGCATCTGATAATGTATAAATGAGATGTAGTTTTTTATTCTTTGTGATAGGATGCAAAAATTGTGCCAATGTTTGCTTAGAAGTTTTTGAAACAGAGGACTTTGGTAGAGCCAGAGCATGTAACCAACAGGGAAGCACTGCTTACTCATAATTAACCTCCTATACCTTAAGCTTCTTCATGCATATCCGTTAATGAGATATAAAAATCAAAATAGGTTACAATAAAAAAGATTGGATCAACATTGGATCAGTTGGAGGCAACATTAGATTAGATACAGGTGAATGTCTGCCTGCCGCTACTAACGTCTGTATCTACCTCCAATGCTCTGATGCTCATAGTAATTTCCAATTCTCTTATACTTGAATATACGTTTATAAGCTCATAAAGCTCTTAAAAATGAAGTTGTCGGCTTTCCCACTTTCAACAAGCTCATAGGCCTTACAGATAATCTAAACTAAACTCTCCTTTAGTTGCCTCATAATGACTCGATACTTATAAACCTATTATGGGTGCAGCGGCAGAAGGTAAAGGATTCATGGCGAAATCAATAACATTCAGAAATACATCAGGCCTTGAAGGCGAACAAGCAGTAGCACTAAGAATACAATCAGAAGGTTGATAATAAGTACAATTTACTTCTACAGCCTCCCCTTCAAACTCGCCGCCACCATCACTTTCGTCATCTCTATACACATTTTCACACACTTATAATTTTACCATTCTGCCACTTCTTTTTATATATTGGTTTTTAATAGTAATGGTTATTTGTTTATCATATGCAAAAACTGATTGTTAACTGTGATGGAAGAGATGGATTTAAATGGTGCTCCTAAACCTCAAAGAAAGGTTCCTTTCTTTTTTTTAAAAAAATTTATATAAAAAAGAGCTTTATTTTTTATGCGTTTTATTGGAATGTGTTTGCAGATGAAGTTTATGCCAAAGGCGCCTATTCGCAAAGAGCGGAAGCTGGTTTTACCTAAAGCGTGAGTATTCCTTTTCTGTTTGATAAAGTGGTTAGCTTTGTATGCCTCTATGCTTGCTTTTCGTGAATGTTGTAATGGGAAGTGTTGATTTCATATTTGGTGAGGGAACAACGGTGATCCAAAATAGTCTAATATTAGTAAGGAAACCATTACAGAGTCAAAACATTTTAGTTATAGTAGCTGATGGTAGCGAGAAATCATATATGATTGGTGGATTAGTGCTTCATAATTGTACAGTGAAGATGGACAATGATCTTGAAACGGATGTTGATAAGGAGAGATATGAGATATATTTGGGACGACCTTGGATGCCTGCAGCAAAGATGACAGTTATTAGGAGTGATTTGGGTGGCTTTTTAAACCCAGAATGAGAAAACCTTTAAGTTTTTTAAGTATAAAAATAGAGGACCTGGTGCGAGTTTGAAGAATAGAGTGAAGTGGAGTTCATTAAGCATCCTTAAAGACGATGCTCAGGCACAACAACATAGTGGTGCACCTTTTCATCTTGGCTTAGCTGGATCATTGCTTTAACGGTACAAATTTCTTCTTTAAATATTTCCTTTAGTAACGACAAATTTAAATGACTTAGATATCAGCTAATGTTATGCATGTTTCAATTGTTCCTAATTATCACCCAGGCAGTGCATAATTTTTTAAACAAACACCCAAGTTCTTGGTACGCTTCGTCAAATGCAGTTCTCAGCAAACAAGTATGTTGTCCATTGGTAGCTCGATTAAAGGATTGGCCATTGTTCCTTTGTTGGACAAAATCCACACACTTAAGAGGTATACATTTTTATATAGGTAATCTGTCATAAAATCTTCCTTTAGAAGATTATATTAGTAATTAGTTTTTGTTGGTTGCATCTTTTATGAGCTGCAATTAAACGACACAAGGCTACACAAGAACGCAGTTGACTGCATTTTGGGACTTAAAGCTTACAATGAAGAAAGATCAGAAGGTTGATTATAAGCTAATTTCGTGATCTTTTTTATTATGTATTTAAATGGTAGTCAGAACTTAGCCGATAGATAATGGTGGCGTTAATGAACTTCTTGCAAGACTGTTAATTTGTTTGCTAATACGAATATGTTTTCCTCAAACAAAGAGTATGTTACCCTGTTGTTTTTCAAAGTTTAATATTTATGTATCTTTATTTGTGTCTTCTAAGCCTAAGTATAGAATTTAATATAAGGAATCCAAACCTTCCCTGTCATAAGCAGTTTGTAATAAGCCATCCCAAACAGCCTCCTTGATAAGCATTCTCAATAAGCAATTCTGAACAGCTCATATAACAGTTTTGCGGACTATTTCAGGTTGCTTATAAAGCGGCGTGTTTGGGATTGCTGTTTTTTTACTGAATATCAACATATACACAGGTTACAATGATACGAACAGGTCTAAAAAAGGTATCATATAGACCGGTATACGCCATCAACATTTATATGCAACCCATGTGCAACATTTCACAAAAACATAACGCAATCAAGACTTAGACACAACCCGTGTGCATCGCACGGGTCTGAAAACATGTATGAGTAATAAACCATCAAAAAAACGATCGACATTTGACGAAATTATGCTGCAAGCGACCATTATACACACACCATGCGAAAAACAAATTGACCCAGACCATGTGCAACGCACGGGTCTGCTTGCCTCGTTAATTTGTACAGTGAACTCAAACGTCATAAATTAAACAGTAAACAAGTCAAAAACTCAAGTTATTAAGGAAACAAAGGTAAATTTTTATTCATTCAACCTAGGGCTGAGCATAATAGGTCAACACATTTCGGTTCGGTACTCGATCCAATGTTTAGGGCCACATATTGTTAGTCGTATTATATTATGGGCTAAAGCCCAAATGTGTATTTGTTGGGGTTTATACACTATATATGTATCGTTCCATATTATCAATAAACATAGAAAGCCTTTACCGCTTTTTCAGGCTTGGGCCATTATATCATCTAAAACATATGTGTTCAATCCGGTGTTAAAAAAATGTGAAATTATAATATATTTTAATGGGTAAATATAAAATTACCTCAATTCGATAAACATAGTTTGTTGAGTTTATTTAAATTGGGTAAGTTCTCTTAGTACGGTATCCAAATTGTTGAATTTATGAAGGTCTAATTATTAGCCAATAGATAGTTGGCCCAAGCTCATGTGTGAGATATGATCCATTAGGGTTTTCATATTGCTTCTCATATGTACTTTATAAATAGTTGATGATTAATAAAGTTTAGTCACGGGGTTTTCATTATTCAACATGGTATCATGAGCAGGTATGATCTTTAGACTTAGTCGGTCATTAAGCCGTCACTTTTATACCCCCCGTCAAATCTCTCTATCTCTATTTTCAAACCCTAGTTGTCGACCACCATAAGCCGCTACTAAATTCCAAAAAAAAACTCTCATTTTTATGTTATCAACACGTACGTTTTCTTCTCTTATGCTATTAATCTAGCTCAAACATATACCATATGTTTGAATTAGTGTTGTTATTTTCTGCCTTATTTGATTTGAGGCATCTTAACATGCGGCTATGACCCTCCTCTTTATCTAATTCCTCTAAAGGTATCCTCTTTTGTTTCCATCTGCTTTTTTGCGTTCTTTTTCAAACTCTTGCATTTTTTCTCCTTTCATCTAACAAATCTCAACAACAACAAATAAAAAAGGAGACAATTTTATATCTTTCTGGGACTTTTTAGTATGCTCATTTTTCGTTGCTATATCTTGAAGACTACGAAGACTGTTTCCGTTTTCCTATCCGCTGCTAGATCTTCATCAACAAAAGATTTATAGCATTAATGTTTTATGTTTTACTTCAGTCCGAGCTTTCATGATTTTATCGCTCGGACTGTGGAGGAGTATTAGCCAATAAATAGTTAACCCAAGCCCGTGTGTGGGATATGGTCTATTAGGGTTTTCTTATTGCTTATACTTTATAAATAGTTGATGATTAAAAAAGTTTAGCCACGGGGTTTTCATTATTCAC
>BQNB010049331.1:0-36092 GCA_026074375.1 Tanacetum coccineum
AATTTTTAAAAATAGTTTAGTATTTTTTATAATTTAATTTCGTTATAAGTTTTAAAAATTCATAAAAAATATAAAAAATTATCAAAAAAATATTTTTCTTTTTTAGAAAATTTTCTTTAGTCATATATTTTGTAGGAAAAATGCAAAACCTTTCGTAGGGTTAATTTTGCAACTTTTTGATTTTTAAAGAACGGGGCTCGGGTGCGGTTTTTGTCTTGACTCGTTTTTGGGTCAAACGACCTCCGTTTTCAGTCTAGTCTTTTTCATTCTTCGTATTTAGTCCCCTAGAGTAGTTTAGAAGCAAAAATTTCTCCGTAGGGTTAATTTTGAAGTTTTTAGGTTTTAGCCCCTTTGTGCGGGATTCGTGCTCTCGTTTTCTAGCTTAATTTCATAATTTTTAGGTTTTTCTTAAACGTTTTTGTTTGTTATTGTTTAATTTAACTTTCCACACTCTCAAATCATTTTTCTCATTCAAACTCCAATCTTCCGACTGTATCGATTCTCCAGTCCAGCCTCGTTGGGGATAAACGACCCGGGAACATTCTATACTACTTCTCGGTTTTATTGATTTTGTTTCTAGACTATTCTTACTATATATATTTTATATTTTATTATATATTATATATATTTTAAGGTGTAGTTTAGCACCAATCACCCATTTTTCTTGTAGTGTAGATAAGATTAGATTTGAGGGATATATAGCTAGATTGGATCTAAAGGGAGGAAGTTGCTGAGAAAATGTCACAATGTTACATCACACCTAACAAAAGTGGTACCAAGATACTTTACAAAGAAAAAATACCGCAGGAAATTGCCAAGAAAATGTCACAATGTTACATCACATTAACTTGACTTTTGGGTAGATGAAGAGGTAATCATGTGAACATATAAAAGTTTAGGATTAAAACTGTCAGAATTTTTATCTTTTACTTACTTTATCCCGTAATAAGCGACATACTTAAAACGGACTTGAGCCGACTAACCTAATTTACCATCTAATTGCTCTAGGATGGAAATTTAACTTGATACGAATTCATGTGAAAGGACTACAAGGGTTGAAAACTGTCGTTACAAAGCACAAATCCTACACGTAGTACTTTAAGCTATGTTTATCGGTACATGGTGGCAACCGATTGGAGGATAAATTATTAATATTAAATTGGAAGTACATAAAAAAGAGTGAAAGAAACATCCGACCGGTTCATGTGATGACCTTCAAATCTGACATCCTACCCTTCCACATTTACCCAAAAAACAAAACTGCACTCTTATAAATAGGCATATTCATTTACCCAAAGAAGATGCATATATAGTGAGATTGGTTGAGTTGGGTTGGGTTGTTGATAAATGGTAAAAAAGTTAAGATTGGTTGTATGTATTGGTTGTGTAGGTGGAAGAATAAGAAAATAATATATTAATGGATGATTGGGTTGAATGAGATCATGAATAAACATAGTCTTATACAGTATGTTCGTTTCCCTCCATATATATATGTGGTTTGATTTCAATAACCCATCTCACTTTGTTGAGCTTCAAGTGTCATAAATCTCATTTTAGCATCATTAAGTTCTCTTTTACTTCACTATCACTACTTAGTTGAATTTATAATAGTAAAGCATATAGCTTGTAAGAGTGACACTTTCGATTATTTTAGCCACCCTTGCCTTATAAAACAACAGAAAAAGTATTTAGGTGAAAAATATAAATTATCATATAGACATCTTGATGAAATGCGAACTTTTTCTTGTCAAAACAAAAGCACATAATCAATGCTTCCAAACATGCTGAAAAACATTTTGTTATCTCGGTCTATGTTGTTATTTATAACATTAGTTTTTTTTCTTCCGTTATGATTATTTGCTTATTTGAGAGTAAAAATATGTTGTTTTGTATAAGCAGTTTGAGAGTGTTAAAACAATAGCATCAAATAAACTCAACCAACCACCCCTTAAATCTTTATTAATATAAACAGAAGAATAGTCCCCAAACGGATTCTATCCGAACATACAAAAGGAAATAGATAGTCCCCAAACGGATGCTATCTTAGAACATACAATGGATCAAACAAACTATTACATATAACAAAACGGTTACATTAGGAAACGTTTGGATAAGGATGGATTTGAACTTTTAGAGAGAGAGAGGCATTTTTGTGTGTGTTCCATCACATACCCTAGCCTGCAATCTTCAATTTATATCCAAGCTCAAGAATCCAGAAAAGCCAACAATGGTCCCTAAGAAAATAAGAGATGGACAAGAAATGCAATAACGGATATATTAGAGTAAATGAAGTTGCCAGAACACCCTTCAAGATTCATAAACTTGTAAAATAGGAAATGTTACTTTTAACACCCTCCCTCAAGTTTATGAACCAAATAAGTTATTGAGGGTCAATTTAGAACATAATTTCATGTGTTGCATACTTCCCAGACCCTTCGTTAAAATGTCAGCAATTTGTTTTTCAGAATCAACTTTAACAGGTTTTATCAACCCAGATGCCACTTTTTCCCTTATCAGATGAACATCAATATCAAAATGTTTGGTTTTTTCATGCATTACAGGGTTAGTAGCAATCTGAATAGCAGAGCTATTGTCACAAAATAAGAGAGCAGGAATATTACTTGAAAAATTCAAGCCTTTCAAAATTTTGACAATCCACATCACTTCACAAACAGCAGAAGCCATAGATCTGTATTCTGCTTCAGCAGAAGATCTTGAAAGAGTGGCTTGTTTCTTACTTTTCCAAGACACCAAACCACCAAAGATAAAAACACAATACCCAGAAACTGACCTTCTAGTCATTTTACACTTAGCCCAATCAGAATCTGCATAGGTACTAATAGAACTAATGCTGGATTTAGTGTATATAATACCTGCACCAGGAGCAGACTTAAGGTACCTAAGGACTCTTAAGGCAGCCTCAAAATGAGACTGAAGGGGAGAATGCATATGTTGGCTAAGACAATGGACAGAGTAAGCAATATCAGGTCTAGTATTACAAAGATAAATCAAATTGCCCACAATTTTCTGATAACTAGTGATATTCTTTAAGAGTTTATCATTTTCAGTTTCTTTGTGAGGTAGAATACCATTTTCAGGCATAGGGATCGCAGCAGGTTTACAAGCTAAAAGACCATACTCATGTAACAGATCAATGCAATACTTTCTTTGGTTAAGAAATAAGCCATTTTTAATTTTCAGAACTTCAATTCCAAAGAAAAACTTTAATTCTCCTAGATCTTTAATCTTGAACTTCTGATTAAGAAAGATTTTAAATTTGGATATTTCATCATTGTTATTCCCTGTAATAATAATATCATCAACATAGACTAATAAAGCTAAAAATTTTCCATCTTTGTTTTTTACAAACAAGGAATGATCATCTTTACTTTGCAAAAAACTAGCCTCGGGCAAAGTTTCAACAAGTTTTTTATTCCACTGTCTTGGAGCCCGTTTTAATCCATATAAGGACTTCACCAGTTTACAAACCCTTTTTTCATTTTTAACAAAAAAACCAGGAGGAGGAATCATATAAACATCTTCAGTAAGATCCCCATATAAAAAAGCATTATTGACATCCATTTGAAAGATATTCCAAGATTTTTGAACAACCATATTAATAAAACATCTTACGGTACTCATTTTTACAACAGGACTAAATATTTACTCATAATCAACCCCTTCTTTCTGCCCAAAACCCTTAGCCACAACCCTGGCTTTATATCTTTCAACTTCACCATCAGATTTATATTTAATTTTATAAACCCATTTAGACCCAATAGCTTTTCTATTTATAGGCAATTCAGTGAGAATCCAAGTATTATTTAAATATAAAGCTTCCATTTCATTGTTCATAGCTTGAACCCAATTAATGTCTTTAACAGCTTCATTATAACAAGTAGGTTCAACAGTTTTGTTCAAATTGGAAATAAAGCAACTATTATCAGCAGACAACTTAGTGTGGTTATCATACTTATTTAGACCATACTTAACTTTATTATCAAGCACAAAATCATTTAGTTTATTAGACAGTTTGGAAACTCTACTAGACCTTCTAGTGTTAGTGCAAGGAGGATTATCATCATCTGTCCTATTGCTGGAATCATAGGTAGGAACATTTTGAACACATGGAACATTGCCCTCAGATATAGGATTATCATCCATTGATGATGCAGTATGGATATCTATAACACCCCCAAATCTGGGTAGCAGCGGAATGTTGAATATCCGAGGGTGTTACTTCATAGGTCAATAGCACAAGATAAGAGAACGACCACTAACGTGTCATTTTAATACGATACATTGGATTAACAAAATACTTGTTCATTACATAAGCTCATGGCTTCAAATTGTTCAACAATGTAAGTAAGATTTCGGTTTATAACAAGTGTTCCCAAAATGTAATACGCCCAAATTTTTATAATGACTCTTTAATAGAATGACCCCCAATGTTCTGAGCACCCCGTGCTGATTGATGAGAAAAACATGCTTAAAATTATAAACATAAAGTTGGTGTTTTCATAGTTGGTGAATTCATAGGTTTATGTAAATCAATTGTAGGACCGCAAGATTTCCAAGTGTATGATTAAGCAACAGATGCAAACATCATAAAAAGTAATTACGTTTTCCTAAGCTCATGACACTGAAGCTCGACATGTATGAATGCAATAAATTGCCAATGAATGCCCGTGAATGATGTTCTAACCCGAAACATCCCAAATCCGACATGGTATACGTTCGTTCCCGGTGATAGCTAATCACCCGAACGGGGATTGTCAATCCCAAATAGATCTATTTATAACATTCGCGCTCACAATCCAGTAATTGACAGTTCATGATAATGGGCTCAGTGGGTTATCGCTACTTAGGCAAACACGTAATCATAGTATAAAATGTACACTTGCGTCCAATTTGTAAAACAAAGCATGTTCTCACCCCAACGATGTAAACCATTTAAATATTTGTAAAACATGGGGCTATGAACTCACCTTAGTAAATAGTCCTCTGAAATGATAATAGATATCCAAGTATGAATCACACCGTCAAATACCTAAGTAAATACGGCCAGTCTTAGTCTACAAATTTAGGCTAAAGACTCAATGTATAAACTACAATAAATTGCTAGTTTATATATACTGTTATCACTTGTGTGGTGGTGTACATGTTTAATGTATTTGAAATTGTTTGATGGCCCCTTGGGGAGGTATACGTTCACATACGTTCTTGTATACGTATAAAAGTTATTAATAAATATTCTTATTTATTAAATTGTGGTTTAACTTGTTATAATATATGATAAATATATAACTCGTCCGATTCGTTAAAAATCACTTTCGTTTACAAAATACCCTTAAGTTTCTTGTACTTATAAAACAGTCCCTAGGTTTATAAAATATATACTATTTTCATTTCAAACCCTTAAGTTTCCATAATTACACTTTTAGTCCTCCAACTTTACACAATTTACACTTTAGGTCCTTACATGTTTTAAACAGCCCCTAGCATTTCAAATGTTACAAAAATAGTCCCTAACTATAAGGAATCCAGTTTTGATAGTTTTAGCCCCGCTAGTTTGTAATTTACACTTTTAGTCCCTTAACTTTACAAAAATCGCATTTTAAATCTAATTAAGTTCTAACAAGTGACATTAGATTTCATTAAGCTCCAATAAGCCATATAAGCTGTTCCAGCTTATAAATAAGCTCGGGAGAGCTTATTTTGGCTTAATGGACCATATTGGGCCCGTTAATGTCCAATAAGTGTTTTAAAGGTCCGATTAAATTTTAAAAGGCACTAAAGCACTTGTTAAGTTTATTTGAGCTTATTTAAGCTTATTGAATCTGTTTTGACTAGAAAATAAGCTCGGGTGAGCTTAGTTGAGCTTATTCGAGCTTATTGGGCTTGTGAGCCCAATAACTCAAACTCGTAATAGTTTCATGAGGTGCCATTAGCATTTTTAACTTATTTTTAAACTTGTTAAGCACCATGGGGTCTGTTTGCTTGGTCAGCTTATCCAATAAGCTAATAAGCTCGCTATTGGGCTTCTTGGGCCCAATAGGAACCCGAATAAGGTTTCCAATGGTTTGACTCGGTCCATTAGTTATATTTAGGTCCATTAAGCTCATCAAAGCTGTATAAGCTCACCAATAAGCTGTTTGAGCTTATTGTAGCTTGTTAGCTCTTGTTGGGCTCGGTCGTGGGCTAGTAAGCCCGATGAGGGTTTTGTCTAGGTTCTCTAATTAGTATTAGGGTCCATATATGTTTCAACTATATTTGTATGACTCTCAATAAGCTCATAGAGCTTATAATTAAGTTGTGGCTCGACTGTTGGGCTTGTTGGGCCGGTTGGGCTCGGGCCGAGCACTCTTGAGTATTATACGAGCCCATTGTGGCCCGTTGCTTCTCTTAGCAACTTACATGATTATTCGAAAGGCCCTAGTGGCAAAATGTCATGTATTTAGCTCATATACACGTCGTATCTTACATGCAAGTGTTCACAAATGTCGCGTTCGTATTCCCAAGCCATCGTGTATAGTTCACAACGAAAGTTTACGTGTTGTTTTTATTAAAATCGTGTCTAAGGTATAAGTATACATCGAGGTCCAAACTTTTTATATAAACAAAAGTTTTAAAGCCTTTGCTTGCTAAAGATCCCACATGTTACGTGTTTTCTCGCATTCTTACACCACACAAGTCGTTATACGCCATATCATTGCGTATAACATGTACATTTCGCACTTAATACGTGTGAATTCTTACTAGCGCAATATATAAACATATACGAGTCATATTGGCTAGCTAACAAAGGAAAACAAATATAATACTTAAGGAAATAGGGTTAAACCGTGACTTACAAGGGTCCTAATGCTTTGGTTCGAGTGTATGCGAGCAATGTGGCAACCCACGCGTATAAAATACGATCAATAACCAAACCCTAGCTTCAAAGCTTTGTAAATACCCAACCCTAGCTCGTGTAAACTTCTTTATAAACTTGTATGATAACTAGAAATGTTTGTGGGTTCGAATGAGATCAAGGGAGGTGTTTGGTTGTGGTTTGAGACCCGAATAAGAGAAAAGGAGTATATATGTTTATTGTTTGAGTGAGTGTGAGTTGTAAGAGTGTAAAATGTCAAGTGTGAGTGTGTATTTATAGACAAGTGCTTAGTTAGCTTTTCTAGTCCTACAAACCAAACTAAAACCGATCCAAGCCCTAGTGGTTTTGTGTTTTCTAGTTCCTTGGACATAGTTTTGCTAATCTACTTAGTACACATCTTAATTACATGATATAAGTACAAGATTTACTAGGATTTTGAAGATCTCATGATGTGTATATGTTGTTGTGGTTGCCGCGGTCATCAAGAGAAGAAAAGGGCTCACATATGGTTATTAACTCACAGTGTATTTAGGCTAAGTGGAGACATTTAGTACCATGCTTTAATTCACAATGGATTGTCATGTACTCTTCTTGGAAGGGTATAGGATATTTTCTAGTTGATTTAGCACATGGTTTAAATGGTTTATGGGTTTTATATACCCATGTCCGGCCATAGTGGCTTAGTAACACAAGTTTTGATTTAATTTTTGTGTTAAGGTTTATAAGTGGGTATTGGTTTGAGCCTAGGTAAGTCTAGGTATTTCCGGGGTGTGTCCAAACATATTTTATCGCGAAACGTAAACACATTTTACGTGACCATAAATAATAATTATGTAAGTTAATTTTTTATCTTTCTTAAATTATATATTACTTGGAGATGTAAACTTAATTTATTTGTCGGATCCGTTTACATTAATGATCTATTTTTGTCTACGCGATATTTGTCTTAAAAGTTAATTTAAATGTAAACGAGTTTAGGAAAAAAATAAAATAGTGACAATTTATTAACGAGTCATAAACATGACCTGAAATTCGAGATAATGCCTTACTAATATCATCATCAAAAGGTCTGCTCCTCTGCAAGTAATGATTTGATGTTCTACAATTGCCTTTCATGCTATCTTCAGATTGGTCCCTCTTCATCATCATTGGGACTTGAGATATTTTGATGCCTAGACTCAAACAGATCAAAAAAGTTTTTATTATTGATACATTATTAATGTAATTATAAAATGGAGTTATTATTGGACTTCAATTTTATAAGGAATTTATAGTTTCATAAAATTTTGAACATCTCTGAAAAAATGTAACTTCTGTTTTCAATTTAACTACTTATAAGCCTTTTTTGAAATGGGAATAACCAATCAAAATAATTTCTTAGGATTTAGAGGGAAACACTTATCCAGAATTGTTTAAAATTACTGAATAACTTAGCTCACCCAAAAACATCTAAGGATAGTGAAATAGGGAAGGTTCTCCTACCATAAATACTTACTATAAGGAGAATTACCAGCAAGGTCAGAAGACGGAATGCCTGTTAATTAATGTTAAGTTGCAGTTAAGAACAATCATCAAAAAAACAATAAAGGGAAATACCTCCTTGAAATAAAAGACTTCTAGCAACATTAAGGAGGTGTCTGTGCTTTCTCTCAACAATGCCATTTTGCTGAGGAGTATAAGCACAAGATGTTTGAATGCTACAATACCACTTTTTCCCTTAGAAAAACAATCCAATTTATATTAATGAATTATGTACCATTATCGGATTCTTATTACTTTTACCCTTTTAAGAATAACTGTCTTGAAATAAGATTTAACCAAATCTAACAAATACAAAACACTTCATCCTTAGATTTTATTAGATAAACCCATAGAAATCATCTACAATAGTTAAGAAATATCTGTACCCTTCCTTAGAAGCAACCCTGTAAGGACCCCATAAGTCAAGATGAATGAGATCACCCAAATTTTTTGATTTATGATCACTTAAAGGAAAAAGTTCTCTTTTTTGTTTAGAAAAATGACAGATTTCACATGGATTGGCATGTTCAGGTTTGGTTATTTTTAAACTGGTTTTTAACACTTTCAAAACTTGATCTGAAGGATGACCCAACCTATTGTGCCAAACACTCTTAGACATATGACAACACGAATAGAGAAAATTACTCTTTAACTTTAGGAAACTTTATTAATCCTATATATGAAACATATACAAACCACCTAGACTCATATTACCAGTCCCCAGGAACATTATCTTTTTGCAATTCCTGGGAATAACTCATTCATGCTCATTAAAGCAACATGTAGTTTACCATCCTGAATTCCATCTGTTAACTGACAATAGAATAACGGGGTTTGTTTTTGCTATTCATGTATAACCAACACATCAAACAATAACCTCATTATTGTAAGTTTTCAGCATTTCCAAACTGATTTATTTTAGCAAAATGGTTCCTTTTGGAAATGCCAAACAGTATTGTTTATAATCAGATTTGTTATAACCATCAGTCATGTTTTTAGTAGAGTTGGTTATGTGTTGATTTGCCCCCGAATCAATGATCCACCCAAAATGAAAGTTAACCCCATCAAATTTAACATTAGCATTAAAAAATTTATAAAAATGATTGTTAAAAAACACATTAGCATTGAAGAAACTAAAGTTTCTACCTGCCATATTAGCTTGGACACCAGAATTATCCTTTTCACCTATTAAACTTGTTAGCTTTGCAATTTGATCATTAGTGAAAGGTAACGAAACATTTGGTGTATGAACCTCAACATTATCACTTGAACCACCCCTGTTATTGTTATTAGAAGACCCCTTGTTGTTGTTGTTTTGAAAATTTCCATTAGAGTTTTTCTTAAAACCAGTGGGATAACCAATTATCTCAAAACATCTGTCAATGGTATGCCTTTTCATACCATAGTTTTTGCAACTTAAGGAATCATATTGAGTTATATTAGTCCCATTATTGTTATTGTTAAAGTTGTTATACTGAGTTCTGTTGGTTCCATTAGTTATTTTGGTTTTTAAAAAACTGTTTTGTTTCCTGTTTTGTACCTCTGGATTATTTCAACAGTTTAGTGCACAAATGAGCTAACCTGGGGTTTTTGAACCCTAGAGGTAGACCCAAGCCCCCTTTGAGATTCCTCTCTACAAACAATCACAAAAGCATCCTTAACATCAGGCAATTCAGGTTGGGTCAACAAAGAACTTCTAATAGGTTGATAAATATCATCCAGACCCATTAAAAACTACATTAACTTCATCAACTGTTGATGTTTTCCCCATTCAGTTCTAGGATTACAAGTACAAGGGGAAAACTTAGTAAGAATATCAAATTCCCCCCACAGAGAGTCCAGTTTATGATAGTATTCAGACACAGGCAAGCCATTTTGTTTGAAGTTGTTAATTTTTTGCATAAGATTAAACATAATAGACCCATCAAGTTTATCATAAGTGTCCTTTAATTCTTTCCAAACTTCAGCAGCATTTTCAGAGTAAACTTGACTCAAATAGAGATCTTCAAAAATACTACTTAGTAACCAAGACATAACAACATCATTACATCTTTCCCATTGATTAGATAAAGGCACACTAGTAACATAAGTAGATTTAACATAAGTTCCATCAACAAATCCTATTTTATTTCTAGCTTGCAAGGCATTCTTCATTAGCAGTAGCCACAACTCTATAGTTTTTCACACACAGTAAGCTTTAAATTATCCAGAGTCACCACTACTACTATTATCATTAGTTTGCAAATGTAAAGGGTTACCAACATCTAATGAACTAATTAGATCAGTATTACTACTACTACTAGCAGGTCCAGACATGATAAACACAAATACAACAAACAAAAAGAAACAAGAAGACAAATAAGATGATCAAGCAGATAACAAGGAGACAAACATAGAATAAAGATAAATAATAACTGAGAGTAGTTCCCAGGTTTCCTTGCCACTGAAGTGGTAGGTCAAGGGCAAATCTCAGATATTATTGAAAAATCATAAGAATATGCAATGAGGATAAGTGGGTGTTGCAGAGAGCTTAAGTGACCGCAGAAGATGAAACCCAATTGTTCTTGATTCCATTCTTAGTCAAGACACATTCAAGTTCACAACCAAGTCAATTTGTTCTTGATTCCCTTTGTACAAGAACAATTGACACATCTTGAGATCTACAAATACTCCGATACAAAACACACCAAATCAAAACAAATATTAGGGGTTTAATAGTAAACACCTATATTTTACAATAATCACCAAAAAAACAAGAATAACCACCTTCACCAAACAACAATACTTCTTAGTTTCTTCAACTATTAAAAATAGGGGGGGGCCCCCCCCCAGCAGATCTTTACAAAAAACAAAGAATAAACCTCCCAACCAAAATTTCAAACCCTAAAATCGTGCTCAAAACTTAGAGACTCTGGATACCAGGTTAAAACAAATTAGTACAATCAAATTAAACTAAACCAACCAACCCCTTAAAATCTTTATTAATATAAACAGAGAAAGAATAGTCCCAACAGATTCTATCCGAATTACTAATGGAAATTGATAGTCCCCAACGGATGCTATCTTTAGAAAATACAATGGAATCAAACAAACTATTACATAGACCAATTGGTTACATTAGGAAACGTTTTAGATAAGGATGGTATTTGAAAACTTTTAGAGATGAGAGTGCGTTTTTCGTTTGTGTGTTCCATCACAAACCCTAGCCTTTAATCTTCAATGTTTATCCAAGCTCCAAGAATCTGATTATTTAAGCCAAAAACAAATGGTCCCTGAGGAAAATCAAGTGATGGACAAGAAATTGCTAATAACGGATATATTGAGTATATTGAAGTTACCAAAACAAACCTTTCAAGATTCATGAATCGTGTAAATTAGGAAAGGTTACTTTCTAACAGTACGAGTTGATTTTTCGAAACTGCTTTTTACATTCTAGTTGTTTTTATTAGTCATATATTTTGGGATATTTAGCGTTTTTATGTCAAGTCAGTGATTTCATATTCAACAGTCAAGTCAATATTCATAGATAAGTAATCAATCAAATTTATTACTTATTTGTTTTGTATTAGGCCAAAGCACATGGTTATTATTTAGAATGAATCTCTTTGTATCATATTTATTGGATTATTTGTTAGCAGTTATAATCATGGATAATCTTTAACCTCTAGAATATTGGTACTCACAACCTTTTTATCTTTAAAAATAGCATTTATTCTTTCGTCCCCCTATTTTTATTTTTTCTCCCACTAAATCTAATATTATCGACGTCAATCTAATCCCTACACCACCAATAATCTCATTCGGCTCCATGGCCGTGGAATGGGGAAGACAAATACACACCAACACCTAACCACCTTCTGACAATCGATCAAAAAATAATTCCCTTTAGGCATCCACGAACCAAAAGTCTCATTAATTTAGACTCTGAAAAAACTTAAAACTATAAATCGTGCGAGCTCTTTTTCCCCTCATTCATCTTGGGGCCTCGGTATTAATTACCATGTGAAACGACTCCGCATATATAACCCGGAATGGTTTGTCAAACCTTGTGGATCTCTCAGATGTGGTTCCTTGGATTCTTTTGTGATTCTCTTTAAGAGCAAGTGTTACCACACAGGTTAATGCAAAAGCTCTATGGGATAGTTGAAATGAAGAATAGTTCATGTCAAACAAAGATGTAGGTCAAATCAATCTTGTAATTGAGATCTCTGTATATAAGTATTGGACATGAAGATGATCGTTTCAATGAATATTACAACACAAATATTAGGTCTATGGAATCTATTGGCTTATTAAACCTTGGTTGTGTTTCGTCAGTGACAATAACTTGGTCATTTACACGATCATGGTCTTGAATCTAGGTTATGATACACTTGTTGAGATTTTTCGTAACCGTGTGAAAACTGCCCTTCCTTGAAAAACGTTCGTATACCATTTGTTGACTTCTAAAAGAATAATCTATTCAATAATGACCTCCGCTCTCCACGATTTTCAAGTTGCTCATCGCTCATCCTCTCGATTCTTTTTGACATATCAATTGTCGAACAATCAACAGGTAACCAGTAAAGCCCTCTAATCTCCCATCAACTTTGTTATCATTCTTAATAAAGGGGATTGTTAAATTTGGTGATCAGTTGAAGTTATATTCATGACCCACCGAACATTGGTACAGGGTAAATAATAAGTCTAGTAGGAATTTTGTGTGATCGAGCCTATGGTCTCAATATTCCACGTGTTTGAAATATGCAATTAGGCTTTCAAACACACTTCGGGATAACACTCCATCTCGTCTGGCCACTATACTTATCAGCAAGGCCTACACTAAACAGCCGCTCCAACAACCAAACACACCCTTTTTCTTATGGTGTAGTTCAACAGCAGGCCAACCGTTTTTTGCGGCCCACCAGCCGACATTGGATATGGTTAGAGCCCAACAGCCGCTGCCAACCAGGTTCCAACTACAACAGAATACTTAACACGTTTGACCTCCAATAGCCATTCAGGTATTCTCGGGATGCCGCTTGCTCTCCAGTCCGTCTTAAGCCACATTCATTACCATAGGGCATTCAACACTATGACGTTGTTCGACCCAAATTAGAAGCCTTGGATACAGGTGCAAACTTACTACTTAATTTATTATTGCTCTTTATTTAAAGTACTTTTTTAATTAGCTGTTCTATTACCCCATTATTCTTGTTGGCGACGGTAACTCTATCCAGTTACCACTCACAGGGACATAGATTATTTCCATATCTACATCGCCCTTTACTTCTTAACAATTGTCCTTGTAACACCTAATAATCATTTAAGAATCTCGTTTCGTTCGCTCAATTTTTCTGAGATAATAAATGCACCATTTTAATTGACGCCTTTGGTTATTATCTTTGTGAAGGATTTATGGACTCGTCATATCTCTTTGTTTGTGACTGTTGGGGAGCGATCTTATCCAGTTACCAGCCGTCATCTGTTCCTGATGCTTTTGTTTCAATATTTTTCCTATACTTGGCTACCTACGCCTCGGTCATCCCAGGGCATGCATGTCCTATCGTTTTCTCTATTCTCGTCATTTAATTTTATGTTATAAGAGAGAGGTCTCCTCACAGGTCTGCCATGATTTGTCAATTTGGTAACCATGTGTTAGCTTCTTTTCTTAGTCTCTCTCTTGGGTTATACAATGTTTTGATATTATAAATTTGATTGGTGGTCCTCTCCAATTGTTAGTTTCAAGTGGGTTTAAATTTTTTCGTTCTATTTCTTGATCATTTATCTAATTATTTGGGGATCTATTCCCACTTAAACATAAATTTGATATGTTTGGTAAATTTGTGCATTTTCGAAAAATACGTTCATAATTATATCTTATATGTGACATTAGAGTTTCCAATGTGATCATGGTGGTTGAGTATCGACAAATAAATCAACTACACTCACTTTTTGCTTCGCATGGCATTCAAATACGTTTTCTTGCCCAATAACCTCTCATACAAAATGGTAATGCCGAACGAAATATTCGAACCATAATATTGTAATTCGCACTATCCTTTTTCCGCACCACCTACCCGCCTTTTGGCTGTGGCACTCCTTATGGCAACCTACCTACTTAACCTTATTCCCTTCCTCTGACATTAAAAATGATAATTACTTTCTCTAATACATTCTTTCACAAAAAGAGCCAGATAAATCCGCTTACTTACGACATCTTTGGATGTGCTTTGCTCCCTCACCTTTACATCACCTCCACAAACTTGCCCAACGTGCCACCCTTGCATCTGTTTTAGGTTTATCATGCCTATCACCGCGATTATGTCTGCCTGGATCTTGAAAAACTAACTAATCATTCTCTATCGCCATGTACCTTTTGATGAAACTCTGTTTCCATTTAAATCTATGACACCCTCCCTCCCCCGCCCTCCTACACATTTCTTGATAATACACCTGCTTCTTTTATACTTATAACATCCTTAAGCCAAAACCCAACAACTCACATCCAAAACTCAACATACTCAAATCAAACGCCCAATAACCCTTTACCTACACTTGGCAGCCTATAGTCTTTGCCCATACTGCCAACATAAACCATACTGGGCATTATACGAGAGACCCTCGAGCTTCAAATACACACCCCACGACCCATCACACAACTTTCGACCCTTCCTAGCTATCATTCCTAACACGTTCTCGAACTCACCCGCTTGGTCTACTCGGTTTTCAAGTCAGAACGTTAACCTATCGATCGTGTATATTTTCTCACTCTACCTCTTTCTCCTATTCTTAAATCTTAATTTCTTGTGTAATAGACCCTTATTGGTATTTTGCCTATGATGATGAGTATAATGCGCTATGTTAAAAATGGTAACTTTGGATTCTGTTGTTTCCAAGGCCTTCGAATCGTCTATCCTGGTTTGCTCCTTGTGGTTATTTAAGAATAAGTTTCATGGTGAAGGTTGGGTACGTTTGAGTCGCTTTATAAGGCTCGATTAGTTGCTTAATGGTAGTTGTCAGCAGCCTTGGGTGTTGTTTTGTTGATTTTGAGAGGACTTTTAGTCCGGTTGTTAAACCGGCCACTATTCGCACGGTTCTTAGCCTTGCTGTGTCTCGTCGGTGGCCTATTCACCAACTTGATGTTAAGAATGCATTTTTTAACGATGATTTATCTGGACGGTAAACATGAATTCTAGCCACCTGGCCTTTGTTGATTCACGATATCATCACCATGTTTGTCTTTTTCAGGTTCTATTGTATGGTCTGAAAACATGCCCTCGTGCTTGGTTTCAGCGGTTACAGGCTTAAGCCACTCGGCTGGATTTTCTCCTTAGTCGCTATTTTTCTTCATGGTTTATCTTACACAGGGTTCTCTGGGTTGGCTTATTTGCTTATATATATGGATGATATTATCCTACAGTTTTCATCAGTTTCTTCGGCAAGAGTATAGGACCTCTCTGGATAAGAAGCTTTTGATATGACTGATTCGGGGCAACGCTTAATTATTTTCTGGGCATATCTGTTGTTGGTACTCTATAGGTTTATTTTTGTCTCATAAAGAGAGTATGCTCTTCCAGCTTCTTGAGCGTGCTCACTATGGTTGTATTTGTAACCGCTCTCGGACACCGGTTGACTCTGAATCCAAATTAAGTCGCGGACGGTGTGTTTTTTTTTTCCCTGTACTGGTTCATTACTTTATACCGGTAGAATTGCAGGGGGGACTTCAGCTAATCTTCCATTTAACACGAAGATTTTGTCCTATGCAGTTCAACATATTTGTTCTTTTTAGGCTTGATCCGAGGGCGCCGCATTTTGCCTCTCTCTATCTATCTGTGATATGATGTTCAGGGCACTCTGGATCTTGGTCTTCCACTTATATGCTTACGCTTAATAAACATCTTTTATGTTGGTTACACGCTGTGCTCCGACTGGGCTAGGTTGTCCTGGTCTATTGACGGTTACTTCTGGTTATTGTGTGTTTCTCCGGTGATAACCTGTTGTCTTGGTCTGCTATAACGACAAACACCAATCTTCGATCTAGTGCCGAAGAGAATATCGAGGTGTTGCTAGATGTGTTGCGAGGACTGCTTGGATTCGCAATCTTATTTGTGATTATACTATCTTCCTAACTGCATACTCTGGTTTTTGTGTGATAACGTTTGTAGTGCGTAGTTTATTATGCGGCCAACCCGGTTCAACATCAACGCACCAAACATATAGAGATTGATAACCATTTTGTTCGTGATATGTTTAAGGCTCGGTCATATGTTGGATTCTTCATGTTACATCTAGTTTCAGTATGATGATATCTTCAAAAAATGTCTTTCCTTCAGGCTGTATTGAAGATTTTTGATATCAGCTTGAGCGTCGTCATCCTTTGACCGCTCAAAACTTGCGGGGCGTAGTATTAGTTCATATTATTTTTGGTTTATAGCCGTATCATAAGTCAAGTCAAGATTTTTCATTTCATTCTAGTCAAAGTCAATATTCAAAGTCAAGTCATCAATCAACATTTATTACTTATTGATTTGTATTAGGCCCAAGCCCATTGTTATTATTCTAGAATAATCTCTTGTATCCTATATATAAGATAGTTGTTATCAGTTACAATCAAGGAAAACATTAACCTTCAATAGTTTTAATTATAATATCCTTGAATAAGCAGGATTGCCAAATGCCAAAACTCAAATCGATCTTATCGCGTCTCGTTATTAATTTGCGTCTTAAGTGATGCATGTGTACATACTCGAGATAACGTAATCTTATCATATAATAATGCTAATATAATTTCAGCTAGAGTAAACAAATGGAGGGGATGGTTTGAATTGTATCTCGGTGTTTTAAATTGTGAAATCCCAAGCAAAACTTTCATATATCCAAATACATAGCGAAACAAGTCGTTATGTTTTACTTGATGAAGCCTTAAAATAAAGCTCACAAAGCTGTTCAATACTTCCTATTAATCCCAAAAATATTATAATAATTATTATTATCTAAACAACTTTGACGATAATCAACAAGGAAACTGAAATGTAGAAAGGAAAATTGCAAAATAGTGTTGTGGCTGCTACCATCACATAACCAATAAAAAAACAAGAAAAAGAAAACAGGAACCTACAGTCCATTCACGAACAGAATAACGCTGTTAGTTGTGGTACACATCCTATCGAAAACTTTTGGTAGGCATTGTATAGATCAGTACTTGTAGCAAATTTAAATATGTACCCCAATGTAGCATATGTGTCGTTTAACCTATTGACGGGTTTACATGTACTAAAAGAAGAGAATCTATATGGGTCTAAGCTCAATCCCATGTATGATAAGCCCACTAAGATTCTTCTCAACTAGGCGCTCTAAGTGAATATGCATTGAAACTGTTGTGGGAGTACTCCTGGTTTCAAACTCCCATGCTTTTACTTCCATCCAACCATCACCCCTTTGTCGCGGAAAATAGCATTGTTTGTGTCTGTTTAGCGGGTTGTAACTGTTTTCATCAAACTTTTGTCCGATAACTGGGGTGTTTGGAGGGCTTACTAGATAGATATACGAACTCTTATTCTTTGTCATACCATAATTATCGAATTCAAGCCTTTCATTCCTCATTGCGAGAGGAAACTCAAATTTGGATTGGTCTGATGGTAATTTGAAGACAAAGTAACTTGCATATTTTGTATCAGCTGATAGCACTTCGGGTTTTATATCATTCACAAGTTCAAATTTGTCGCCAGCGGTTATTACAAGGACTTCTCCAAATCTGCAGAAATATGTAACTGATTAAAAAAGTTTTTGAGGGATCCAAGTAGTAGAAGCCAACTAATGTGTTAAGTTGCTTATTGTTTATTATTTAAAGGATGGACTTGCTAATATTTTCTATGAAATGAAAGGCTTTTTAAGGGCTTTCTCATTCACTATGGGTAAACTGAACGACATGCCAGCATTAAACACATTTAAACGGAGCGGAATTGGTCAATGGAAAATTTCCATGCCATCCCACACAAAAGAAAAGTCAGCCAATGCTTTTTTGGAGTCACACAATGGAGTTAAAAGGCAGAAGAATATTGTAGTGTAATGATTGGAAATATATTATTTAGATATTTGCTCCTAGAACATGTGAAAACGGCATATGGAGCAACCTTAGAAGACTCGTACTTGTTGTTGCTGTATACTTTATATGGCAGGAAAGAGATTCCAGAATTTCAGAGATAAAAAAAAAGCTATTGGGTTTTTAAGTGAAGCCAACTGAGGCGGCCCTCGATGTAGAAAATGCGTGGAATGTGGGAATGAATATTCAAAAGTCTAGTCTTATTTCAAGCCAGTGACAATTTTTATCATTACGGTGTAGTGATGGTTTGAATCGTAATGATGGATGTGTAAAATGGATTTTTAACTGCATAGTTTTTATTATTAGTCTAATCCTTGTCGCTCACTTAAGGTACTAAGCACTGCACTACCAAAATTTAATTTTTTCTGTCAAAGTACATAATATCTTAGTCGAGTGCAAAAGAAAGATTCATAAATATATTTAATTTCTTCATAAAAGTGTCTGTATTCGTAGGTAGTTGCAAAATGGTGCACACATACCAATAGCATATAAACTATTACAGAAAAACTGGCTAGAAATGATAGAGAAAGAACCTTGATTCGTGGGAAGACTCCCAAGTCGCTCTTGCGACTCGCTGTTGCGTCCAAGGCCTACTTCCGATTCGCTCTGTCACCCAAGTCGCTCTTGCAGATAGCATTGGACATTTCTTCCCATGTTTATCAACAGTGAACCACTATCAATCCACATAGATATGTAAGTGTAGGAATATTATATTTAAAATAGGTTAGAAATAATGATGGTAGTCTTATAATTCCTATAAAATATACCTCTTGAGCATTGTTGATGAGGAACCCTCTTCTGAGAATTGAGTAGAGTTCCTTCCTCGTAGTCCACATCTGAATATCTTTTGACAAATTAAGTATTTTTTCATAATCATTCGGAAAATTTTGTTCCCAATAAGTGTCTGATTGTGAATCTGATATGGTTTGGATATTCTGCACCTTTTCATCCTTTGATACTTGATCTTCCACCTAAAGTAATTGGTTTACTAGTTTTAGTTTTAGCTATACAAATTTTGACTCATAACTTTTATAAATTTTGTATCGATATCCTTTGACTATTTATCAGTTTTAAGGAAATCCGTAATTCCATTCGCAGTTCATTTTTCAACCCGTACGCCCGACTTAGAACAAAAAATGCCCCATTTTGACCCAAACCAATTTCGACCTATTACCGGACCCAACCTTTTTTCCACTGTTAATTCAAATGATTATAGTAGTTGTTTACCTGTTTCTTAAGAATAATAAAATGATAATTAAAAATTAACTAAGATGGTTAAACCAGTATTTGTCATCTTACTATTTCCACTGGCAGGGGCAGAAACAATATGCCTTCTACTTCGACTACATTAGTTCCAGGATCATCAAAGATAATTTCGAGATCAGAAGTTCTACCATGGCTAGTGAACTGACACAATTCAGCCATATGCATCATTTCATCACCTATACGCTTTGCAAGGTACACAGTATAAGTTGTTGTCTCCCCTCTAAATCTGTATTTGGGGTTTACATATACTTGATGAACATATACGGGAGCGTGAAATACAAGGTTGACGGTGTATGTGATTGATGGAGACAATAATTGGGTCTTCACATGTGTTTTAAATCCCTTATTGTTTGTTTGATAAAAGCCCGCTGGAAATCTGCATGAAGAAGAAGAAGAAAAAGAAGCAAAGAATGATGCATCAATTTATATATACTTATGAAATAATAGGGATAAGTCTGAGTATGACAAGTCACCTTGACCAACGGTTAGACTTGTATTGAGAAGGGAAATCTTCATTTGGAATCAAACAGTCTTTCATGGATATCATGTGACAGTGTTCTCCTTTCTCGTTAAGTGAAAACCACTGTATAGTTAGTAAGTTGGGAATTAGTCGTGATCGTGTTAATCTTATTAGTAAAATATACAGTAATGAATAAATAAAATCAAAGTGGTGCGAACGGTGAGGCTTAAAAGTTGACATAGCCAATTGAATACCGTTTTGTATCCGTTGATGTAGACTCCTTTGGTGAGAATCTGTTTAAGTTCATCAAGGGATGTGTAGAACAGAGATTGTGTGGCAACCTCGACTATGTCTTGGTACTGTTGAAGTTCCACCTATATATGAATATCTAAGTAAGTGAGTCATACATTCGGGTTAAGTGTCATTTTTTCTTTATATCTTCTATAAATAACATACAGAAAAGTGCTTACTTTTTCTTCATATGGTTGGAACTCGATGCCAGCGAATATTAGACTGGTATGAGCGAATTGAAACTCAAATTGAAAGTCTGCAGTTTTGTGTTGGCTGGTGAACTGATATAAAGGAGCAATGAACCATCCATCTTCTCTCATATATGATGGATAAACTATAAAAACTCTTATCTCATCCTCCCCAACTAATCTGTAACTTAGGGCCTCACCTTCCTTGAAACGTGATTGATATTTATATCGGAACACAAGGTTGACCGTGTATGAGATATGTGGTGACAAGTATTCGGCTCTCACTTGTGCTTTGGATTGACGATAATACTCGTAACATAGCCCACGTGGAAATCTGCTTGAAGATGTGATAAACGGATTATTCTAAGAACCAAATCCTCTTCAACGATCAGTTAATGCGACAAACAAAAAGGATAGGATAAGTTACCTTGAATTAACAATGTCAACTGACGGAGGTTGTAAATCCGAGGCTTTAATTTCAACCGGATCCAAACAGGATTGTATGTAAATCCTCTCAATGTTATGTCCCTTTTCATTTATGAACAAGCACTACATATCCATTAAAAATATGAACATCAGGGTATTGATTTGGGTAAATCCTTTATTATGGAAAGTGAAAAGCAATGTAACTAATTACCGTTTTTCCATAAACGACTAAGCCTTTGGAGAGAAGCTCTTTGAGTTGGTTTCCAGTTTTGTATACGTATGTTTGAAGAGGATCCACAGCCTTAAGTATCTCTTCATACCTAGTTAGCAGTTCGAGTCTCAGATCAGGAAATTCCTGTGATTCAAGTGCAATCTCCAGTTCTTCCACAACACGAGACATTGTTGGCCGTTCTTCACGAGCTTTTCGTAAACATCGAAATGCAATGTCTGAGAATGTTTTCAAAGAACTCGGATTCATTTGTTGAATGAGATCTTGCAAGATTATCTCATTTAACTTATTCTCTTCGTAGCTTTTTCTCCAGGAAGGCACGTAAACATTCAAGCGACCATTGCTATTTTCAACACATAGTCTGCCGCACATGACTTCAAACAAGACTACCCCAAAAGAGTACACATCTGACTCTTTCGTTAAGGAATACGTCTCCATATATAATGGATCACAGTACCCAGGGGTACCTACTGCACTGGTGATAAGAAGCGAATACTGCTGATTAGCAGGACCCATCTTTGAAAGCCCAAAGTCAGAAACCTTGGCAGTCATATTCTTATCGAGTAGGATGTTGGCACTTTTAACGTCACAGTGCAGTACTCTTTGCTGGGTCTCGTTCGGATCATGCAGGAAGCTTAGCCCCTTCGCAGCGTCAATGCATATCCTGAGACGCTGCGTCCAAGTTAGAGTAGCAGAACTTAACAAGCGATCGAGACTTCCGCCAGATGCATGCTCGTAAATGAGAACCATCTCACCCTCTTGGTTACAAAATCCCAGGAGAGATATCAGGTTTTCATGCCTGTAACATGAAAGCATTCTGATTTCTTTGAAAAACTCAGGGTCGCCCTGTCCGTATCTACGATCAAGGCGCTTAATAGCAACTAGGCTTTTCTCTTCTGATTGAGAGTGAGACAGTTCTCCTTCATACACTTTTCCAAAACCACCACCTCCAATAACTTTGCTTTCATCAAAGTTGTTGGTGGCTAATCTGATCTCTTCCAATTGGATTTTAAGATTTTTGAACTCAGTCAAAAAGAATGCCATTTTGGTTGATCAAATAATAATAAGAAAGATCAAATTGTTGAAAAAGAAGCACTGAAAGATGTTTAAGAATGGAGAATAAGGACAGCTTTTAAGGCAGAGAAAGATTTATTTGCTGTGATTAGTTCAAGGAATGTAATGCCTTTATATTACAGTGAAGAACTGAAGATTAATTTTTATGACTTATTGATCTAGACGCCATGATAACTAATTGCATTAAAAAAAATGCATGTTCTTGCAATTATAGCCTAAATAATCTAATGGTGGTTCTCTTGTGATTTTCGTTTATTTTAGACACGTGACTCACTGTAATAACTAAATACCATGCTAAAGCATTTAGGAATTTTCATATTTAAAAAGTCTGTCAGACTTTTCTCTTTCTTTTTATGAATAAATGTAAATACTTTTTTTAACAACAAACACATCCATGTAACAACCTTTTGTAACAACTATTTGTTATGTGCAATCTTGTCCATCCATCTCATTTTAAGGAAACACATCTTAAAGTGACATGTGTCACTTCTTAACTAAAAAATCACCTTTATTTTTAAATTGAAATATCTTTTTATCTATTTTTTTATGATTTAATTTCACCATATTTTCTAAAATTTTGTGATTTTTAATTCAACATTTATTTTAATATATTTTTATTAATTTTTAGTTTTTTTATTTTTTAATGCTCCCGAAACTGCTGCTTTATGCGGGTACCATTCTAGTTAAAATCAAAAGATTGTATTATTACAATAGTTTTAATTGGCATATACGTAAGTAATTTGTTGGAGTGAATTATTGACTTGCATTAAACTAATGATCATTTACAATATATAACACAAAAAGATTATTCTAGAAGTTGGATAAGCCCATAACCAAAATATGTCGACTAACAAAAGCGTCGTTACCAAGAAAAACCCTAATGGCGGCTCGAGGAAAAAGTATGACGTATCTGCTATCTCAGATATCACACTCCCTTTTCGTTACCAATTTTCCGTCGGGATGTAATGCTCGACAAATATGGGATTCATGTAAGCATTACAAGCACATTGTGGACGCATTCATTCCGTCACGATTGTCCAAGGCGGGTAAGAACATACATAAATCCTTGATTCTTAAAACACTAAGTCACCAACTTGATCTTGATAAAAAAATCTTTTTTTCTTTCTTCTTGGTTTCAGCCGATCAACAAAGAAAAGAGGGGAGGGTTTTTGGTATTTATAAGATTTACAAAAAGGTTTAAGATAATTGCCTATTTAGAATTTTAATTAGACTAGGATCGTGTTTCCTTTTTTTCCTCCCTAGTCGGCCAAATAAACACTCCTATATTTTTTTAATTTTTATTTTTAATTATTATTATTTACATAATTATATTCATTACCTTAAGTTTTCATAAAAACCTAAGCTAATTTGGGTAAACCTTTTTACATAAACGCCACTTACTAACTTTCTAAAAATAACTTTTCATTTTAAATTTCACTTTCGATTTTTAGAAAGTCTACTATAAATATCCAAATTTCACTGACTTCACTTATTACCAACATGATACGTTTCCCATAAACGCTTAACACAAAATCATCCAACTATTGACGTAGCATTGCACGCAATACGCCATTCAATTCCATTATCACTATACGTGAACAAATTGAATACACATCACCAAACACAAACACACTCAAAATGAGATGATCATTCACCTCAAAATGATTTCATGCACCTATTCAAACCACTTAGCACACATATATAACATATAGCACACAAGGAATCAGACAAAATGAACTCTTAGCCATTTCTAAAGACATCACTAACCTAATTAAATCACGGATGTCACACTTCTGTCTTTATCCTTTCTCTGACAGTAGAAACTCTTTCAGCAGTCTTAATCTTTGAGCAGTAGTAACTTATATGTTAGAAACATGAAAAGTATCGGTCACTTCCAATAATAGTTAGTCAAAGCCCGTAGTTAGAAAATGTAATGTTTAGTAAACTAAGTGGGCCCAAAGGCCCATGGAAAGCCCATAAGCAATCCATGGCCGGCCACTAGGTGGTATAAAACCCTCTCCATGCCTTGGAGAGGGTGTTGGTTGGTTGTATTTTTCACACACTTAATGCATTTCTTTTCCTTTAATTTCTCTCACTAGAAATACTTCCTTCCTTTTACTTTATCTCTCTAGTTCTTATATATATCAAAGATTACTTAGTTCCTACAATTGGTATCAAGAGCCATGGAGTGATTTGCTTAGCTTTTGTATTTTTGTTTGGTTTGTTTCCTTTCTTAAACCGTACGTCCTTTTCTTCATTTTCTTTTGTTTTCAAAGCTTCTTTGTACACTAAAAGGTCATTTACCTAGGTGAATTTCATCTAGTATCTTTGGATATAGGTGTATTTGCTTTGGATCCAAGAAAAACTCATTTTTGTTACACTTTTAGTTTTCGAAAACCTTATAAAGTACAAATCTTGATTTTGAAATTTTTGGCTTAAAAACCATAAAGTTTGCATTTTTAAGGTAACTATAGGTTTAGTAACACTATTTGTACAAGAAAATTTGGAAAAAAAGATCAAAAAGGTGTCTTTTTGTGTTTTAAAGAGTTTGAGTTTCATATTAGTTGTAGCCGAATTGGCAGTTTTAGTTGTAACCGAATTGGCAATTTTAGTTGTAACCGAATTGGCAGTTTTAGGTGTAACCGAATTGGTAGTTTCTTCAGTATCTGAATTCGCATTGTCTTAGTAGTAACCGAATTCGCAGTTGTTAGCGACAGCTAAATTAGCAGTTTTCTGTGTCAACCGAATTTGCAACTTCTCTTTGTCAACCAAATTCGCAACTTTTCTTTGAGAACCAAATTGGCAATTTTCCTGAAGCAACCGAATTCGCATATTTTCAGTAGCAACCGAATTCGCAACTTTCCTTTGAGAACCAAATTTGCAACTTCCATTTGGTCATCGAATTCGCAACTAAAAGCTTTAAAACTCAAATCACTTAAACAAGATTATACGGTTTATTTCTGTGACTTGTAAAATCCCGTGAAACATTCACTTGTTTTCTCGGTTTTGTCAAGAATTGTAAAATCCCATGTAATTTTAAGACTTAAAACACACAAAAGACAACACCTTAAAACACAATTACTTTCTATCACCGCTCGATCCAACAGTAATCTTTTATCATACTAATTTATCAATGGCGACTCTTGCTGACAAAGCGATTCTGTCAGATGCTGACAATCATCCACTTATGTTGGAAAAAGATATGTATGATTCTTGGAAAAGCAGAATGGAGCTATACATGATGAATAGACAACATGGACGAATGATACTTGAATCCATTGAAAATGGTCCACTCATCTGGCCTACGATTGAGGAGAATAGAGTAACTTGACCAAAGAAATATTCTGAGCTATCCACCACGAAAATAATTCAAGCTGATTGTGATATCAAGGCAACAAATATCATTCTCTAAGGATTACCACCAAAGGTCTATGCATTGGTTAGCAATCATAAAGTCACCAAAGAACTTTGGGAAAGAATTCAACTTCTCATGCAAGGAACTTCATTAACAAAACAGGAAAGAGAGTGTAAGCTTTATGATGAATTTGATAAGTTTACTTATAAGAAGGGGAAACACTACGTGATTAATTCTACTTGAGATTTTCACTGCTACTCAATGACATGAACATCTACAATATGAAACTGGAACAATTTCAAGTGAACACTAAGTTTTTGAACACTCTTCCTCCCGAGTGGAGCAAATTTGTGACAGATGTCAAACTGGTTCGTGATTTGTACACAACTAACATTGATCAGCTTCATGCTTACTTGTGACAACATGAATTTCATGCAAATGAAGTTCGTTTAATGCATGAACGCAACTCAAATCCGCTTGCTTTGGTTGCAACCTATCAAATGACTCAATCTCCTTATCAAACTCATCAGAACCCTTACCAAAACTCTCAATTCCAACCACAACTCTCACTATATCAGTCTCCACAGTATGGACCACCTTATCAGTCTCAACAATACTCAAACAATCAATCATCAACACCTCTTTCAATCACTTATCCATCTAATGATTGTCAATCACCACAATGTTTATTCTTCACCATCATCTATCCCTCAATTGGAATATGCTCCCACAGTTAACCAACAACCTAAATTTACCTAACTAGACTCAGGTCTAATTGTTCTAGTGTTCTAGAAAGGTGATGATCCCATTGATGCCATCAATCACATGATGTCTTTCTTGACTGCTGTTGTCACTTCCCGCTATCCTACTACCAATAACCATCTCAGGAATTTGTCAAACCCTAGGTAACAAGCTACCATTAATGATGGAAGAGTGACCTTACAACCAGTTAGGGGAGACAAACTTCTTTTGCTGCAGGTACTACAAGGAGCTACACTCTAGGAGCGAGTGGAAGTAATTCTGGGAAACAAAGGACTGTTATTTGTTACAACTGCAAGGGGGAAGGACACATGTCCAAAAAGTGCACTAAACCAAAAAGGAAACGGGATGATTCATGGTTTAAGGATAAAGTATTGCTGGTTCAAGCTCAAATAAATGGTCAAATTCTACATGAGGAAGAGCTAACATTTTTGGCGGATCCAGGAATTGCAAAAGGTCAAGCCACACAGACCGTCATTACTCACAATGCTTCTTATCAAGCCGATGATTTGGATGCATATGACTCTGATTGTAATGAACTCAACACTACCAAAGTTGCTCTCATGGCAAATTTATCTCATTATGGTTCAGATGCTCTCGCTGAGGTACACAATCATGATAATGTGGATAACAATATGATTAATCAAGCTGTGCAGGCGATGCCGTCTTCTAAACAATCGAATGTTGTGAACCATTCAAAGACTAAAATAACTAGTGATAGCAATATCATTCCTTATTCTCAGTATGTGATAGAATCACAACAGGTAACTATTCGAATTCTAAATCTTCTGCACAATAAGATGCATTGATATTATCTGTGAATGAACAACTGAAAACCCAAGTAGTTAATTATACCAAGATAAATCTGGACAATAAAAGTGTCAATGATACTTTAACTGCTGAGCTTAAAAGATATAAGGAACAAGTTAAAGTTTTGAAAGAAGGAAAAAATGTTGATTTAAAGAGTAATGATAACGTTTCAGATTCAAGTGCACAGTCTGTAGAGATTGATCATCTTAAACAAACTCTTTCTGAACATTTAAAAGAAAAGGAATCTTTAATGCAAACAGTTACTCATCTCAAAAAAGATTTTAAGAAAGAAGAATCTAGGAACATCGATAGAGAGATCGCGTTAGAAAAGAAGATCAAACAACTAGATAATATTGTTTTTAAAAGAGATCAATCTGCACAAACTGTTCACATGTTGACGAAACCTTAGTTTTTCTATGATTATACCACTAAACAAGCTCTAGGTTTTCAAAATCCTTTCTATCTGAAGAAAGCTCAGCAGTTGGAACCAAAGCTTTATGATGGTAATGTCATTAAGAATACTAGTGCTATTGTGATTCCTGACTCCGAAGAGACCCTAATGCTTGCTGAAGAGAGTCGTTCAAAAATGCTTTTAAAACAACAAGATCCTATTATGTTAGAAAAGAAAGTTAATACTACACCAGTCGATTATGCTGTTCTTAACCAACTTTCTCAAGATTTTGAAACACGATTTGTTCCACAAACTGAATTATCTGCTGAACAAGCCTTTTGGTCTTAGAATTCTATGAATTCTTCAGATCCCACTCCTTCTAGTGGACCCACCAAAGTTGAGGTTCCAAAAGAACTTCCTAAAGTCAGCATGGTTAATACGAGTTAGAAGAAACTTAAACACCATCTTGCTGGTTTTGACGTGGTTGTCAAAGAAAGAACCACGGCCACAACTATCATTAAAGGCTCGTGGGGGTTCGAACATACAAAAGCTTGTTTTAGGGATAAAATAATTCCATTTGTAAAAGCTCTGAAGGACGTATTTAATACATTCGATCTATTTTTGATTGACGAACTTTCTGAAGTCCAAAATGTCTTTCATCAAATGGAACAGGCTATGGAACAACATCGTTTAGAGTCAAAAACATTTAAAGTTAAAATGAATGAAGCTTTGAACGAAAATGAACGACTCTTAGAACAAGTCATTAACAAAGATATTGTGAACATAATTATGAATTCTTCTATGGATAATGCTTCTGTGAATGTGCATGAATGTAAAAAGTGTCTCAAACTTGAGACTGAGCTTCTTAACAAAAAGGATTTCATTGAAAAAGAGATTTACGATAAACTATTCAAAAGTTTTACCACTCTTGAAAAAAATTGCATCTCTTTAGAAGTTGATACTCAACTTAATTAAGAAAATTTTCAAATGAACAATTCTTTTTCAAATCAAAGTGCTCCAAGTTTTGATCAATATTTTGAATTAAATAAATTGAAAGCTCATTCTCAAGAGAAAGACATGGTCATAAAGAAGTTGAAAGAGAGAATTAAATCTCTAAGTGGAAAAATGAATGAGGATAAGATTAAAAAGGACTTAGAGGAGATTGAAACAATAAATATTGAATTGGATCATAGGGTGTCAAAGCTTATTGCTGAGAATGAGCATTTGAAACAGACCTATAAGCAACTTTATGACTCGATTAAACCAGCACGTATTCGATCAAAAGAACAATGTGATGATTTAATTAATCAAGTCAATCTAAAGTCTGTGGAAATCTCTGATTTAAATGCTAGTCTTCAGGAAAAAGTTTTGGTAATTACAGCTCTCAAGGATGATTTAAGGAAACTTAAAGGAAAAGCTCTAGTTGATTGCGCTTGTTTACTGAAAAACACTATCGATTGAGACGCTTAAGATTCACCGTGGAAACCAATAAACCCTATATTGTTGAATAAAAAGATAGCAAAACAGCTCACTCTGCCTATATTAAGCACACTCAAGAAGAAGCTGCAGTTCTTAGGGATCTAGTTGAACATGTTAAATCAAATTATCCTCTAGATCATTCCTTAGAATCTGCCTGTAGGTATACTAAACTAATTCAGGAGTTGCTTACAAACATCAGTAAAACCTGCCCTAGTATCAACAATTCTGGTGAAAAATTAGTGGCTGTCACCCCAAAGAACAAGGACAAAAGAGTTAGATTCACTGAGCCCGTCACATCATCAGGAAACACAAACACAAAAACAACTTCTTCATCAAACCTAGTTTCTAACAAACCTATGTTGTCTTCTACAGGAGTAAACCCGTCTAATAGTGCTAGCGGATCACAGCCTTCAGGCAATACAAAGAAAGATAAGATTCAGCGAACACCAAGTAGTACTACGAAGAATAAAGTAGAAGCCCACCCTAGGACAGTTAAATCTAGTTTGAAAAATAAGAACAGTGTTGTTGAACCTAAAGGAAATGCAAATGTGCAGCATTCCAAGCTTAATGCGAATTCTGAACTTCTATGTGTTAAGTGTAATGGTTGCATGCTTTCTGATAATCATGATTTGTGTGTTCTTGATTTTATCAATAATGTGAATGCTCGTGTAAAATCTAAATCTGTTAAGAAAAGTTCAAAGAGAAAAGTTTGGAAACCAATAGGAAAGATGTTTATAAATATTGGATACATTTGGAGACCTACTGGTCGGACCTTCACTATAGTAGGAAATGCGTGCTCTTTAACTAGGATTACCACAACTGCTGAAGTGCCCCTTAGGAAACCAACTGCTCTAGAAAGTGATACACCTAAGCCTGTTGTAACATTGGTTTACTCAAGGAAACCTAGGAAACCTAAAACTAATGTTCCTGTTAGCAAATCTAAGGTTCTTAAATCTATATCTGCTAACGAAAAGGAACCCAGTAAATCTTGGGGATCCATAGTTTCTGATGTTTCATCTTCCTCTCTTAATGAATGCAGGTCGTCTAAATTGTTCTTTGGTATTTGGACTCTGACTACTCCAAGCATATGACCGAAGATCGCTCTCAGCTCACCAATTTCGTCAATAAATTTTTGGGTACTGTCAAATTCGGAAATGATCACGTGGCAAAGATATTAGGATATGGTGATTATCAGATTGGGAATGTTACTATCTCAAGGTTTACTACGTAGGACTTGGACACAACTTATTCTCTGTTAGGCAATTCTGTGATTCTGTTAGGATTAAGAAAAAGACTCGGTCACCCTCTGCTTTCTTATATTTAGCATAGCTCATAGTTTTTATTAGTAATCGTATGATTTATGGTGTGGGCCGGGTCTTTACCTACTATAAGCCCACATTATAGCCCATTTTATGGGGCATTTTTGTAAGAACTATTTAAACCCTCTCCACACATGGAGAGGGTGTTGGTTGAATCAGTTTACATACACAATTTAGTGTGTTTTTCTCTAGTTTTCTCCCAACCATCTCTCTCTCTAACTTTCTCTCTCTAGTTCATATGTGTGTGAAATTATAGGAACCTACAATTGGTGTCAGAGCCATGGGGTGGATTTAGTGATTGTGTTTGTGCTTATTTTCGGGCTTATTCTAGCTTATTTCTAGAATAAACGTCAAACCTTCATTTTGAAAAAACGTCATTAATTTCTTATAAAGTGTGGAATCTGCCTAATTCCAAAACGTTTTTCATCCTTTTGGGCTAATTTCAGGCTTACTATTGAAACTTCATTTTGGGCTTATACTTATTTTTGCAACAAACAACTTTTACGTGGCTCATTTTGTGATTGTGGGTTTGAGAGTTATTTCATGTTATTTGATTTTCATTTTCGTGGTTTACTTCCTTTTACTTCATTTTAGTGACTGCTAGCTTATTAGTGCATTTTTTGTATGGCTTAAAACGTGGTTAAATAGCTTATTTTGTTCAAAAAGCTTTGCTCCTTTAGAGTCGAAACTGTTTATTTCAGCTTATTTTCAAGGATAGAAAAGTTTTATTAGCTTATTTGTTCGTCATAATTTGTAGCTTATTTTCGTTGTTTTAAGTGTTTAGCTTATCTTATCATCAAACCTCGTATTTGTAGCTTATAAGCTTAGTTCGTAGCCTATTTTGTACCACCTAGCTTAATTTTAAGTTTATGATGTTCATAGTTGCGGTTTGTCAAAGTGGTCCACGATTTGAATCTCAAGGGAACACAGATCCACATTTTTAGCTTCGAAGGACAAGATTTTTATTTGTTAGCCAAAAAGACAAGAAAAAGTACTTCTTGCGTTTTGTGTTTTTGCAGGTTGCTTTGCGTTTTGTCTCACAATCAACTCGAAGACTGCGTTTTGTCTCATATACAACAAATACCTTGCGTTTTGCAAGAGATTGAAGACCCATTTGCAAGAAACTTAAACGTCATTCTGCCCAAAAATTTTAAACATTGCGTTTTGTACAAAATCTTGTTGCGTTTTGCCAAAAGACATTGCGTTTTGGGTCAACGAAGACACTGCGTTTTGCTTATAGAAATCTTGCGTTTTGCTAAGATTTATGTTGCATTTTGTCTAGTGCAATCTTGCGGTTTGTCTAGCACATTCGTCTCAAGTTGTTTCGGTTTTTCGGTTTCGAGTAACGTTAAACGACGGGACTTAAGACTTATATCATCGTGTTTGTGACATCGTTTCGATCAACGTGGTGCTTTTAGATTTCATCGACGATAACCGTATGAGATTTATGTTGCATTTCGATCAACGTGGTGCCTTTAGATTTCACCATAGTGTATGATGAGATTACCTTTTTTATTATTTTTGAACGAAGGTGACGATTTACACATGAGGGAAAACGTGATTTTATTAATTATAATTCACATTATACACTTTTGGCCCCTCAACTTTAAACAATTTTCATTTCTAACCTTAGATTTTAAATAGTTTACAATTAAGCCTTTTACATTAAAATATTTTATAAATTTAACCTTATACTTTCCATCATTTTTGTTTTGAGTCTTTAGTTTTTGAAACCTTTTCAATTTAACCTGTATTTTTTCCAACATTCTTATTCTTTATGTGTTAGTTTTAATCATTTTTTACTGTTCGTCCTTAGTTCATATAAAATAGTTCGTCCTCCAAAGTGATCCGTTTTTGCACCGTTAGTTCTTACAACTTTAATTATCAACCGTTAATCATTTTGAGTTAAAGGTGTAGTAATCGTTCATCCTGTTTCGCTCATAAATCGTTAACGAAAGATCAAGTTCTTCATTTACAACAACGATTTCACCAAAAACGATCCATAACAATTATCATTTCACGGTTTCTTTTTGATTTTGTAAAATCCTATAAAAGATTATTCTTTTCTCGGTTTAAATAATAGATTTGTAAATCCTGTGAAGTATAATTTCTTTCTCATAACCACAACAACAATCACTTAATCTACTTAAGATCCTTCATTTTATTTCACACATCGAACTTCAATGGAATCTTTGAATTCAAATTCAAAAGAGAGAGAGTTGCAACTGACGTAACGTCTCGTAAAACAAAGGCACTCCCACTGCATGGCATGGTTTGAACAGCTCGAAACACATCTTCGTGATCTCTATCTCAATAGTTCGTCTTATGCTGTTGATGCATTTAAACCAGCATTTCACTCACTCTTCGGTGAAGAGCATCAGACTTTCAGATTGAAGATGTTCCATAATCTGGATCAGTTAAGGCTACAACTTGAAAGATAGAATCTTCTTGAGGTTAATCCAAGGACATGTCTTGATGCACTCCGAACACAATTCAATGAATTTTTTACCTCAAAAAGGGTAAATTCATCGGAACATCTACATCAATGTTGGCAAAAGATTTTCAGAAGAATAACTTTCTGCTAATAATTATACTTACAGACGTGATTTACTTGAGAACCTGGATACACTTGAAGCAGTCATTCATAGAGCTGTAATTACATACGGTAGATTACAGCTACAGTCACAAGATGCTCAGATAAATCCAGTTCAAGCAGTGGATGACAGTTTGAATGTCTTGAAAAGTAGTTGGATAGAGTCAAAAAACCATAATGCACTCAACAAATCAATGAATGAAACTCAGTTACAACAACACCAGAGTTTGGTCACTGAGAGTACAACATTAGAGGCTAATTTGAACACGGACGTTAAAGTATTGGATGATGGGTCGGTTATTACTGAAAGCAGCGAGACAAAGTCAGATATGCATGATACAAGCAGCAGTTCAAGGACTTACATCACACATGTTGTGGATGCAAATATCAGACCAGTAAATGACCAAGTGCCATCTGCTGAGGTACATTTGACGGCTCAAATAATGTCTTGCTAATGAAAAAAAATAAGCTTACTGATCAAGCTGAACCTGAGGTATGACATAGATCTGGTGGGAAAGGTTGATAGCAATTCCACTCTCGATTCAACAAATATGTGTCATTAGGGGAGGAGAGATTAACCAAGGATGCTAAAACATATATCAAGCAAAGTCTGTTGCTTAAGGCTGAGTTTTTCAAAAACGAAATGATATGGTTGAAAAAGAAGTTTATAATGAACTTTCAAACAGATTTTTACAACTTGAAAAACATTGTATTTCACTTGAAATTTCAATGCAACAAAAGGAAGAAAGTTTTCAAAGTAACAAACCATGTAAAAACCAGGATGCTCCTGAGTTTTGTGAATTTTTTGAGATAAATGATTTGAAAGCTCAGCTACAGGCCAAAACCACACTAATTTGCAACTTGAAGAATCAAATTAAAAGTGTGAAGGAAGCAAGTAATGAAGCCAAGGTTAAACATGAAATTGATGTTTTGGAAACAATAAACATTGAACTAGAAAGTAGTGTGGCTAAATTACTTGCAGAGAATGAGAAGTTAAATAAGGAAAATGAGCATTTAAAACAGACTTACAAAGAACTTTATGATTCTATCAAAAAGACACGAATTCAGACGAAAGATCATAATGACTCACTGATTGCTCAAGTAAATAGTAAGACTGTTGAAAATGCTGATTTAAAAGCTCAGATTCAGGAAAAGGTTTTTGCGAATGTAGCATTGAAAAACGAATTAAGAAAGTTAAAAGGAAATAGCGTGGATACTAAGTTTGCAAAACCATCAATCTTGGGGAAACCGGTTTTACAACCACCCAGAAACCAATCAGTTGTTAGACAACCGAATGCGTTTAAATCTGAACGACCTAACTTTTCAAAACCACGGTTTGCCTCCCAAGTTGATGTGAATAACGTTTTGTCAAAACCAGTCACTCCTCATTATTTGCCTAAAGTTCGAGAATATGTGCTTGCAAAACCTCATCACGTGATAGCACCTGGCTCATCTAGGAATAGTCAAGAAGAATCGTATGGTTCAAATGATATGGCTCATAATCACTATCTAGAGGAAGCTAGGAAAAAGACACAAGAAAGAAATAGGAATTCAAAACCTAGTGTGATGCATACTACTAGTCTACAAAACACTACTAATGGTAGCAAACCAAATCCTAGGAGCAACAATCAAATATCTAGGAGTTTGCCTGTATCTAAGAGTAGTTGTGGAATGTCAAATGGTGTGTCGCTAGTAGATCACTCTAGGAATTCTAGTTCTTTTTCTGACTCCAAACACTTTGTTTGCTCATCGTGTCATAAATGTGTCTTTGATGCAAATCATGATAATTGTATAACAAAATTCCTGAAAGAGGTAAATTCACATGCTAAGGTTCAATCCCTTAAGACTAGAAACATCAACAAACCTGTTGAACCAAAGAGTCATACTCAAAAACCTGGTAGGCAGATTGCTAAAGGACAAAGGTTTTCTCCTAAGAAGTCTTCCGATGTGCATGAGAAACCAAACACTCCTAGATCTTGTCTTAGGTGGAAACCGACGGGTAGAATTTTCAAGATTGCTGGTCTTAGGTGGATACCTACTGGAAAGATGTTCACCGATAACACAACCAAAGTTGACAGTGAACCTCCAAATTGTTCAAATGGTGATATCACTAACCCATATGAATGCAATCAAACTCTTAATGTCAGTGCAGGTACTACTAACTTAAGCGCAGGTACATCTTGTAATCTTATAAAGGAAAGACTCAAAGTTTGGTTGCCGAAAAGACTAATATCTCATAAACCAGTGGTTCAAGGGATTCTAATCTGATGCACATAACAAAATGATGTCTGTTCACATCAGTTCAGGCCTCGCTCTTCAACGATAAAATAACGTTTGAACAACTTAGTTCAAGCCTCGTTCTTCAAAGTTTAATGACGTCTGCTCACATCAGTTCAGGCCTCGCTCTTCAATGACAAATGGCGTCTGCTGACAACACTTCAGGCCCCGTTCCTTAAAGAAAAGAAAAGTGTACGCTTCAGTACGCTTTATCTTCAGAAGAAGAGAAATCTTCTTGTTTTTGACCATTCTTATCAACATGACTCATGCTTGTTCCATGCTTGTTCTGTTATCAAGTGGGTCAACGTACCTTGGACTGTATCGTTATTTAAAAATGGCAAACTCATATGCAATTTTTGAGAGGGAGAAGTATGAATTAACTACATGTTGATTAATGTTTGAAAATGGTCATACGGCTCCTGAACACATCCGTCCAGATCTCGGGCATCAACTTATGACGCCTGGACCTATCAGTTCAGGGCTCGTATCACAACCTCCTTCTCCAACACCTAATGTTCCACCAACAAAGAATGACAGGGATACGTTATTCTTCCCAATGTTTGATGAGTACTTTAATCATTCACCAAGTGTTGTTCAACCTGTTAATTATCCCAACTTATGTGCATTCAGTAAATCAACCACAAGAGCACATCAAAAAATAGACCAAGGATCATCCGCTTGACAAGATTATTGGTG